>CM067478.1:38537730-38539905 GCA_034552555.1 Semaprochilodus insignis
TTTGTTGTGTATAAGATGTGTAATAAGGTATTTTGCTGGTTTTGTCATTTATAAACATGAAAATAAGCCGTTCGGCACATATGGAATATAAACCGGAGGTAAATGGAATTACTATGTGGTTTAATTATGTATTTACATGTAATGAATATTAACATTAATAACTGTAGATTTAAGGGTCACAGTCACACACACCTCGTGCTCTTCGTCTAGGATGACCAGCTGTCTGTCCTTATCAATCTTCACTGGAATATAAACAGAGGGATGGTTACTATAGGAACTACAGGTGAGCGATATGCCAACAACACTATATCACAGTACACAGGATATTGTAACGATACACAGCATTCCACAATATTTATTATTATTAAAGAAGGCTAATACACCGGAAAACCCACCACTCCGCTCTACTCCGGAAAGCCCATCACTCCACCCGTATTCAGCCTCTCCAGCCCTAACAGCTAAACACCCAGCCCTCCGCTATACTCCGGAAAGCCTACCACTCCACCCGTATTCAGCTTCTCCAGCATTAACAGCTAAACACACAGCCCTCCGCTCTACTCCAGAAAGCCCACCACTCCACCCGTATTCAGCCTCTCCAGCATTAACAGCTAAACACACAGCCCTCCGCTCTACTCCGGAAAGCCCACCACTCCACCTGTACTCAGCCTCTCCAGTGCTAACAGCTAAACACACAGCCCTCCGCTCTACTCCGGAAAGCCCACCACTCCACCCGTATTCAGCCTCTCCAGCGCTAACAGCTAAACACCCAGCCCTCCGCTATACTCCGGAAAGCCCACCACTCCACCAGTATTCAGCCTCTCCAGCACTAACAGCTAAACACACAGCCCTCTGCTCTACTCCAGAAAGCCCACCACTCCACCCATATTCAGCCTCTCCAGCGCTAACAGATAAATACCCAGCCCTCTGCTCTACTCCGGAAAGCCCACCACTCCACCCGTATTTAGCCTCTCCAGCATTAACAGCTAAACACCCAGCCCTCCGCTCTACTCCGGAAAGCCCACCACTCCACCCGTATTCAGCCTCTCCAGTGCTAACAGCTAAACACACAGCCCTCTGCTCTACTCCAGAAAGCCCACCACTCCACCCGTATTCAGCCTCTCCAGCGCTAACAGCTAAACACCCAGCCCTCCGCTATACTCCGGAAAGCCCACCACTCCACCAGTATTCAACCTCTCTAGCATTAACAGCTAAACACACAGCCCTCCACTCTACTCCAGAAAGCCCACTACTCCACCTGTATTCAGCCTCTCCAGCGCTAACAGCTAAACACACAGCCCTCCGCTCTACTCCGGAAAACCCACCACTCCACCCGTATTCAGCCTAACAGCTAAACACCCAGCCCTCCGCTCTACTCCGGAAAGCCCACCACTCCACCCATATTCAGCCTCTCAAGCACTAACAGCTACTATACTGTGAGCTCCACCTTCATGAGGCTTTGGATTGGTTTAGAAAGTTTCCTCACAGTTTGTTCCCACCCTAATAAGTCAAAGTTCCCCACATTCAGCTCAAAATTCCTTGTAGAGGTCCCCAGATGTTCTCATCGTCAGATCCAGGCCTGGTGACACTACAGCTGTGCTAATGCCAATCAACATCCTTATCCACACGCTCAGTGCAGCATGCAGGAAACCACTACTCACTGATGATGGCAGCATTGTTGGTCTCCTTCCTGAAGCGGAAATCCCTCAGCTTCTTCACCAGATCTCCATCCACCTCACACACCACTAAAGACTCACTCTGGAAGACACACACACACACACACACACACACACACACACACACACAAATACGCACAGACACATTAGAGAAGCACATCTACAACTTTATAGGAGAAGGAATAAACAGCAACATCAGACAAACTCCACCAGAATATCAAAATTGTCTGCATAATTACACAGACAAGTAAAAGTGCAAAGTTCTAGATAAAGTCAGAACTGTTCCCAGTGGTGGTGAATGGAACCAGACGTCCTCACAGAAAGTTCCTACATGAGATGGTTCTGAATACGCTGCCTGATGTCTGAGACGCTGTTTATGATAGTGTGGAGAAGATTTCAGCCTTAAACTCCATTCATGGTGGAGGGATACATGCTGCAGGGCGCTGTGAGGTAAAATAGTCCCCCAAAGAAACTTATTATTTCCAGGTTTTCCAGATTTTCC
>CM067478.1:38597753-38620823 GCA_034552555.1 Semaprochilodus insignis
TTTTTTTTAGCGTAGCGGCAGCGCAGCTAACGAACGGTCGCTGGAGGTGTTAGCTTTAGCATTAGCTTTAGCCACGCGGCTAATGGCCGCTTCTGTTTGTTTATCGGGTTCTTTTCGGGAATTTTCCATAAAGCGGGGCAACTTTGTATGGCTTTTTGCAGGATTGGGGTGTAATTTAGAATACATGGGGAACATTTTTATGGAAAATCGCTTTTAGCGAGCAATCGAGATCGGCTCGCCTGACTCATCTGATTAGGATCTCCAAAACGCGAATATAAGCGAAAACAAAAGCCGTACATTCGGATTAATCTGAGGAGACTGAAAGACACTGTAGATCATCACTCCGTGGTAATAGA
Organism: Semaprochilodus insignis; assembly: GCA_034552555.1. NCBI lineage: Eukaryota > Metazoa > Chordata > Actinopteri > Characiformes > Prochilodontidae > Semaprochilodus > Semaprochilodus insignis. Next base: position 38,598,110 of record CM067478.1, read on the forward strand.
TGAAAGCCTATTGTGCCCGGTTCGAAGGCCTGACTTGGTGTACTGGGCCCAGGCAGGGGTAGAATTCAGCGTTCCACCTTAAAATGCACGCAGTTACAGTATGGCGTCTGTGAAGCGCTAGACTGCAGCCGCGGCGCCATTTAAGGTGGAACGGAGAATTCAAACAAGCAGCGTGGGCTGTGACTCTCCGTTAAACCGAGCTCATTTCCTGTATTATCAGATGTTGCACGTGCTTAATTCAATATATTTTGGGACCAGATTTGGGTAGATTGCTTACGTAGGTCGTTTCAGTACACGCTCCTAATTTGCCCTGCAGCTGATTTACACACAGTTAAATCTAAAGTTAAATATTAAACGTGTTAGTTGGCCTTGGTTCTGGTTGGACCTTGGACCTCCTCTGTTTTTGGAGGGGGAGGGGGTGGATATGCAGCTGACCTGATTACTGCCAGACTGCAGATTAACTCGAGGTCTTTTCCAGCTCGCCTTGAGGTCACACCATGAGTGGATGCCGTGTGTTCATTGGCCGTCTGAGCCCACACGCCCGGGAGAGAGATGTGGAGAAGTTCTTCAAGGGCTACGGACGCATCCGGGAGATCAACCTGAAAAATGGCTTCGGCTTTGTGGTGAGTGCTGCAGAAGTGCCTCTTGTGGTGCTCAGTCGCTGTGGAAAGTGCTGGACTGACCGTCTGGTTTTGTGCATGTCTGTAGGAGTTTGATGACCACCGGGATGCAGATGATGCGGTGTATGAGCTGAACGGAAAAGAGCTTTGCAGCGAGAGGTACGGTGGAGCTCAGGCTCTAGTCTCATTTGGATATTCCAAAAATAAATTTTGCATGCAGGGTGGAGCGGAGCGAATGCACCAGCAAGCCAGTTGTAGTACATTTAAAGGGCCTGTAGCAGGTCTGACCAACATGCCTGGCGACTGAAACATATGTGGGTTCATAGCAGGAAACACCCTTTAAACCCATTGTATGTGACAAAGGGCTCCACAGTTTGGCTTTTGTAAGTGGAGGCTAATGTTGGCTAGGCTAGCTAACTTTAGAGCCCCTGGCACCAGACTTAATGGGCTACAACTAAACAGGTTTTTTCTGGACTCAAACAAAGAACCTCATAGTTTCAGACCGGGTGTGAAGGTCTAAGTTACGGGGTCTGTCATGGACGGGATGTTATGAAAACAGAAAATCGTCCGTTGAACCCCTGAACTAATTCAACAAGCAGATTCACCAGGTAAATGTAACAAATTAAAACAATGTGTACTACTTGTGTAGGGTGACCATTGAGCATGCTCGGTCCCGCCGTGGTAGAGGAGGTGGTCCTGGAATGGGGGGACGTTTCTCTCCACGCTTTGGAGGCTACCGCCAGTCCCGCAGCGGAGGGTCCAGGTGAGGAGAGTTCACGATCACATGTGATGTTACTGTAATAACAGCCTGGTCGGTGTAATAACGCTCTGTCCTGCTCAGGTATGGTCCTCCTGTCCGCACTGAGCACAGAATCGTCGTGGAGAACCTGTCCTCCCGCATCAGCTGGCAGGTGAGAGATGAGAATGTGCTGCAGAAGTTTACCTTATAGTTTTTCTTTCCTTTTTTTTTTTCCAGAAGCAGTTTAAAACAACAAACGTAACATTCCCTTTTCATCCCACTAGAGTAAGAGGGTACAATTTGAGTATTTCATCTCAAACACTAACAAGTAATCAGACTTTTGTAGCAGTAACTTAGCCTGAGATCTATTTACCTTGATTTTCATGAATGGTTATTTTTCTGCTAATTGCTGAAAGGTTATCTAACTGAGACCCGTCTTTTTCCAAACCTTTCTTTAACAGCTGTGCTCTGGTTTTCTTTAATTGGACTTGCATGCACAGCCCCTGAGGTGCATAGCGCCCTCTGCTGGTTGTGTTCTGAATAGTGTCCATGTGGTGCCTCTCCCTACACGCAGTTGCGGCTGGTCTAATTCTTGGCTGGGCCCCCTAGCGGGTGAAAGCGGTAGCGCAGGATAGCCTTAGAGGACATGGGTAGCCACTCTGGAGGGTCTGTGGTCACAAATCGGCTCCACGTGCCCCCCTGCGCCCCGTTTGGGTCTTTTTCTGTTGGTGCAGAAGCGGGGGGGTGCACACTCCTCACGCTATCTCTGGTGGGTCCGTGCTTGTGGAGGCCGGAAGGGGTCGAGGCCAAGGTCGTTTAAACTGCATTGGTTCCGTTTGCTATTTGGACAAGTGGCTCTTTGCTAATGTCTTCCGTGGTTCGGAACGGTAAGTAGCTCAACACACTGATAGATCACATGGATGAAGGGTTGGGAGAGAACTGTAGGTGCAATGTTACAGGGTGGGTTAAAGGGCCCATATCACTGTTCCGTTCATCCGCAGTCCATGCATGGGCGGTTAGCTGCCAGGTCAGCCTGATTGGAGTTGTTTTAGCCCCGCCCATTCATGCTGAAGTTAATGGGCAATGTCCCAGAGCGACGCTCATTTGCATATCAGTCTTTAGGCGTTTTAACACTCGTCCTGAACACCCAAGTCCATGCCCAGGACCTGTTTTCGGCTCGTTTCTTGGGGCGGGGCTCATTCTTGCCAGGTTGTTTTTGCACCATAATTCCACCTGATTCCGTGGATGGCTTGAGCAAAAAGTCTCGTTTTGACGATTTTCTTTTTTTTTTTTTTACAAATACTAAAGCAGCAAAGAACAGCAATTTTTGGGTGCACAGTGTTCTCTCTGTTCTCGGGTGCAAGGTTTCTTGGGCTTGCTGGTCAGCATGAAACCTGTTCTGTAGTGCTCTCAGTACATGCGATACATTTGAGTCATGTTACAAAATCACACAACCCCACAAGTAGCGCACCAGACCGCACTGAAGCAAACCCACTGATTTCATGAGAACCAGGGGTCGGTTCTCGGAATCGCACTTGTGCTCAAACAGCCTCCTCACGTAACCAAACACACTGAACTCTCAGAGCATGCGGTCCTGGGCCTGGAAGTAAACACCAGTGTAAAAACACCCAGAAAGGCCAATAATGACCAGTCACAGTCCACACGTTCGCAAAAAATGGACCTCATCATTGGGAAGTAAATCGGTGAGGAAATTCAGGATATGGGCTCTTTAACGTGTCAGTCTGGAGGAAAAACAAACAAACAAAATAATCCGAAATGTCATTTATGTGAGTGTCTTCATGGGGAGAATGTAGCGCGCGAGTTCTGTTCATAGCCAGTGGTAAAACACTTTAAACCAGTAAGGAATGTGCTTCTGAATCACTGCAGGCGTTTTGTGCCTCCTCTCTTTCACTACGCTGCTCATACGCTATTAAACCATGTCAGATACACTCTAATCCCAACAGTACCTGGAGCACATCAGCAGATTAGTCTTTTTGTTTTGTGGTATTTGTACATGGGCACATGATCCAGGAGTTTGTAGGGAGCCTGTTAGAAGTGCACACTACACCACAGTGCACACTTCAGTAGTGTTCAGACAGGTGTGGCTGCGGGGAAGCAGTGTGTGTTTGAGTGTCTGTCTCGGTGGAGTGTGTGTGTGCTTGGGTGGTTGTGGTGGGTCACTGAGGCTTCTTCTGCTTTGCTGTAGGACCTGAAAGACCTGATGCGGAAAGTCGGAGACGTGACCTTTGTGGATGCCCACAGAACCAACAAGAACGAGGGGTAAGATCTGTTCAGGTGCATGAGAGGTTCTCACTGTATACAGGGGAGGTCGTGTGCTGGAGGTTAGGGAATCAGCCTTGTGACCGGAGGGTCGCCAGTTTGATTCCCTGAGCCGACGATAACGACTGAAGTGCCCTTAATCCCCAACTGCTCATCAGGCACCGTGGTTATTAACTGCTCTGCACTTCAGATTGATCAAGCATTGACTGGATCAAGCATTGGTCTGTATGTGAAATGCGTCTCTGGTATGGCAGATATTCGACTTCCTCTTTAGATATTGCAGATCCATACCACTAAAACTAAGCTGCACTTGTGGTGACTCCGTTACCGGCATATGTGATGTGTAGCGCTGTAGATGAGTTTACAGTGTTCAATTCAACTTTGTCATTATACCAATACAGGGTTGTACAGTATAGCGAAACAGCCAGGCTCTCTTTCTCCAGTGCAGTACAAGAATATGTGTATGAATATATATAAATAGTGTAGCGCAAGGACAATAGACAAAGACGATGTGTGCAAACAGTACAGTACGTGTACAAGACATGTGCAAAGTGTGAGAGCAGTAACAGTTAAGTAACAGTTACATATGTGGTTGTAAACAGTATAGATATATAAAGTGTACAGTGCAGGTAGGAAAAGCAGCTTAATGTTCAGGTACAGCTAAATTCCTTGGCACAGATGTTCAGTATAAAAAAATAAAAAATATATATATATAGCTGAGTAAGTACACAGCTGAGATGTTCAAGTGTAAAGTGCGGTGCAAACAGTCCTGTGAGGTAGTAGAGCCTAGTGTGTGCTGGGGGATCTGGCTAGAAACCAGTAACAGTTCTTTAGTGGTGTGGTCATGTTCTGGTAGGTGCTGCCGGTGTGACCAGTTTGACAGCTACAGTGTGTTTGTGGTCTGACTGAAGCCTCTCTGTGTTCCAGGGTTGTTGAGTTTGCCTCTCACAGCGATATGAAGAACGCCATTGAGAAGCTGGATGGCACCGACCTGAACGGCCGCAAACTCAAACTGTACGAGGACCGCAAGAGGAAGTACGTACAGTTCTGCTCACGTGAAAGTCCGAGGCCTGAAATTGTGTTCTTTAAACTGGGGCTGTAATGTGGTGTACAGTTGTAGCTTGGTCTTTTTTAGTATGTTGGCTTGTGATTAGATCCTTGTTTCTCAGTCCTGGTCCTGGAGGCGCCCTGCCCTGCATGTTGTAGTGAATTCCCTGCAGCTCTGTAAGGGCTTTTTAATGAGCTGAATCGGGTGTGTTGGGTGCAGGGAAAGGTCAAAGGTGTCCAGGACCAGGGCTGAGAGACACCAGACTAGAGCAGAAACACCTGATTTTTAAAGGGGCACCTATAAAGCTGCTTGCCTGATACTACATCTCAGCGTGTTGGAGCGAGTTTATTGTAGATATTGTTAGTATGTAGTAATTGAACTAACTCCGTGTTGGATCTGAAAGAGCCTAATTAGCCCAGTTCTGTTGGGTGGAGTGCAGCACAGTGTGAAATGTTGGATTCATAGATTGATATGGTTTTAAAACATCAGGAATAATGAATATCGTGTCAGTGGTGTCGTGATGTAGCATCATCCAGCTCGGTTGTAGTCTCATAACACTGGCTGCTATACTGAACTGAAAACGGGAATGTTGGCCTCTTAATGTTTGTGTTAATCGGAATTTTTTTTTTTCCCCTTTTGTAGCCGCAGCCGAAGCCGATCCCGCAGCTCCTCTCGGTCCCGTTCCCGCTCTCGCTCCAAATCAGCCAGCCGGAGCCGAAGCCGGGAGAGCAAGCGTGAGAGCAAACGGTCCCGCAGCCGCTCCCGCTCCGCCAGCAGAACTCCGGAGAAGAAACAGTCAGCAGCGTCCCGGTCCAGATCAGCATCGCCGTCTCCCTCTGCTCAGAGGAAACCGTCCCGCTCTCGCTCCCGCTCCCGCTCTCGTTCTCGTTCCCGTTCCCGCTCCCGGTCTGCTGAGAGCCAGCACTGAGCGAGAGAGTGTGTGTGTGAGTGAGTGTGCGAGTATGTGTGTGTGTGAGGTTAACAGTAAAGCAGTGTATCAGTTGAACATGTTTATGTACCATGAAAGGAATAGTTCAGTCAGAGATGCTAACGGGATATGGTCATCTTTCCCGACCTAGTTTGTGTCTGCTGCGCGTGTCAATCCCGACACATGAACAGCAGAGGACTCGCTGGCTCGGCTCTCGCTCGTCAGTGTGCAGATGCTGAAGCCGCACAGAACACACATCTGATTTGACGTACAGATCAGGTGTCGTGTTCCGCTTGGTGAATCAGCCTCTTTAGCATTGTGCTAAGCTGCTCTGATTGACAGCTACTGCCTTCCATGTGTAGCCGTGTTAGCATGTTTGGCTGAGCTATTCCTTGTTAGGTGCTGTTGAGTAAACTTCCTTTCCTCTTCCTTATGACATGCTTTAGTTTGATCCGTGCCTCGTTTGCTGGAATGATCTTGCAATAATTCCTTGCAGTTTATTTTCCCTCTTTGTGAACTGCTCCCAGTGATGTCGGCTTTCCTGCTTCAGGTGTTTGTAGTAGTGAAGCACTTCGTTAAGGAACGCGGGGTTCTTTCACAGTCATGTTTTTTTTCTAAGTTCTTTATACTGAGAGTGCTGGGACGGTGTGGTTCAGCTTGAGGTCGTGAAGGTTTTTGTGTTTTGATTTGGAGAGTTGTTTTTTTAAGCTGTTCTGCAGGTTCTATAAATTAACTGTGAATACTGATTTATAACAAATAAACTATAAATCATCTTCACGCCTCTTCGTCTGGCTTCAGTGTGTCTCTGTTCGCGTCGATTCAGTGTGCTGGAGACGGTGCTGCTGCTGCTCTACCGCTCATGACCACTAGGTGGGGGCGAGTCACCACTGCAAACTTGGAAGTCATAAGCACGGTCAAGTATTCATTCATACTCAGCCTGTTTGCGCGCGCGTGCGTGTTCATATATGGTGTGCAGGTGTCTCTGATCACTGCAGTAGAGATCAATAATGGGCCGGGAGAGTAAGTGGCCGTGGCTGATGTACAGAGATGGCAGTTATTGATTTTAGTCTGTATGAATTTCCCATAAATGATCAGAAGCAGCTGCTATTTAAAAGCCTCATCCCCTGTTACTATGAGGAGCACGGCAACCACTCAGTTCTCAGCACAATCACTAACGTCTGTCTCACTCCCTGTCTCTCTCACTCCTCTGTCTCACACTCCTGTCTCTCTCTCACGTTCTCCCTCATGTTCTTACTGTCTCACTCCTTCTCTTTGTCTCTCTTTGTCTCTCACTCCCCTTTTGTGTCTCTCACTCCCTCTCTTTGTCTCTCACTCCCTCTCTTTGTCTCTCTCTCAGTTCAGTTCATTCAAGCTTTATTGCTATGACTGTATTAAATACGATGTTGCCAAAGCATGAAATTCTGTGCTAAGTATACACTGTAGAAGTAATATTAAACATAGAACCAACATTTACTAATATTCACAGCAGAGTAACAACGGTAAGTAGGGAGCAGTATTCAGTAAATACAGGGGTTGGACAATGAAACTGAAACACCTGGTTTTAGACCACAATCATTTATTAGTATGGTGTAGGGCCTCCTCCTCCTTTTGCGGCCAATACAGCGTCAGTTCGTCTTGGGAATGACATATACAAGTCCTGCACAGTGGTCAGAGGGATTTTAAGCCATTCTTCATGTAGGATAGTGGCCAGGTCACTACGTGATGCTGGTGGAGGAAAACGTCCTTCTTGGTGGTATGCTGACATTACCCTGGATACCGTGGCTCTTGATACATCACAAAGACTTGCTGTCTTGGTCACAGATGCGCCAGCAAGACGTGCACCAACAATTTGTCCTCTTTTGAACTCTGGTATGTCCCCCATAATGTTGTGTGCATTGCAGTATTTTGAGCAAAACTGTAAAACTGTGCTCTTACCTGCTAATTGAACCTTCACACTCTGCTCTTACTGGTGCAATGTGCAATTAATGAAGATTGGCCACCAGGCTGGTCCAATTTAGCCATGAAACCTCCCACACTAAAATGACAGGTGTTTCAGTTTCATTGTCCAACCCCTGTAAATCAGTAAATAAATACAATGAGTTACATAAATAGTAAAATGGTAAGACTATATATTTAACGTATATACGTGTCTCCCTCTCACTCTCTGTCTCTTTGTTTCCTTCTCAGTCTCGTTCTCCCCGTCTACCCCTTCTCCTCGTATCTACACTCACTGTCCACTGTATCAGCTCCACTGACCGTATAGGACACTCTGTAGTTGTACAGTTCCAGACTGTAGTCCATCTGTTTCTCTGTGTACTGTATTACCCCGTTCTTCAATGGTCAGGACCCCCACAGGACCACCACAGGGCAGGTATGATGTGGGTGGTACCAGTAAGGTAGGAGTGGACAGTGAGTGGACACAGTGTTTAAACACTCCAGCAGCACTGCTGTGTCTGATCCGCTTTGTATTGGGCAGATTCCCGTTTGTCCTTCTCCTCATTGTAGCTGCAGCCAAATTTAAGGTGGAGAATTCAAATAAGATGTTTCTCTTCAGCCGCTGAACGTATGTTCAGTATTATCTGAAAATGATTACTGATTATGGGTCATATGTGGTAAACCCCATGTATGTATATAGATTTTCTGAATGTATTTATTCCCACGTTACTACACGATTGTTACTGTAGTACTCTGACTTTTCTGTTGTATTACTGAGCTCTAAATCTGACCCTAACCTTAATCTCAGCAACCTGCAGCCGCTCCGTTATCTGTGTTCATTAATCTGAGTGAAAGCTTAAACATCTTCTCTGAAGGTCGTCAGCAAATGATCCTTTAATGTTATCAGGCCATGATGAGGATGTTTAGTCTCCGTTACAATGGCAAAACAGAGAACACACACACACACAATCTCACACTCACTCACACACATACACAATCTCACAGACACACACAGTCTCACACACAATCACTCACAGAGGACATGATGTGTGTAATGAACGGTAATAAACTCCGTCTTGCTGGAACAGTGTGTCCATCTGTACAGCTGTCCTTCTGCAGACCTTCACACTGCATCAGTCTTCACTGCCTGCGGACGCCCGGCCCGCTCCTGCTCATGCTCCTGGTCCTGCACTGATTCCAGTCAACACTGTTGGTGGGCACAGTTAGTGAGCTGTTACTGAAAGCTGATGGTGAACGTGCTCAGTGAACACTGATGGTGAGTGCTGAATAGTGAGCATAGTGAGTCACTACTGTTACTGAGCTCTCAGTATACACTCCAGTAGCGAACACTGGATGTAAGCATAGCTAGCAGATCCTGTTAGTGAACACAGTGAGCAAAGTGTAGTGAACATTATTATTTAACAGTGAGGTGAATATTTTACATTCCGTACATTGATGGTGAACAGTATTAATAAGCACAGTCACTACTGTCGGAACACTGTCGGAAAACACATTCGTATAGTGAACACTCTTAGAAGGAACACTGATAGTGAACACTGTTGGTGAACACTGTTCGTAAATACTCTGAAGGAACACTGTTAGTGAACACTCTTTGAAGGAACACAGATTGTGAACACCGTTAGTGAACACTAATAGTGAACACTCTTTGAAGGAACACAGATTGTGAACACTGTTAGTGAACACTAATAGTGAGCACTCATTGAAGGAACACTGATAGTGAAGACTGTTAGTGAACACTTTTTTGAAGGAACACTAATAGTGAACACTGTTAGTCAACACTGTTAGTGAACACTTTTTGAAGGAACACAGATTGTGAACACTGATAGTGAACACTAATAGTGAACACTCTTTGAAGAAACACTGATAGTGAACACTGTTAGTAAACACTGTTAGTGAACACTCTGAAGGAACATTGATAGTGAACACCTTTAGTGAACACTCTTTAAAGGAACACTGTTAGTGAACACTGTTAGTAAACACCGTTAGTGAACACTCTTTGAAGGAACACTGTTAGTGAACACTGATAGTTTGCTCTATTAGTGAACTCATTAGTAAACGGCCCCCATAGGTAAAACTCTGTGAAGGTGAATAATATGCTCCTTGTTGTTAGTGAGTACTGTGTTACCAAACAGAGCACATAAACCGCCTGTGAACACACTAATACACTGGATTAGTGAACACAGCGGGTGAGCACTGATACAACACACTGTTAGTGAATATTCTATTAGCAGTTTTCACATCTACTAATAATAAACTAATAATGTCTTTGTTTACATGTTTAGATACTAACACAAACAAATACACAGTCACGCCTCATCGCTCCATCCGTCACTCATGATAAATGAATGAATGAATTTTCTCCTGGGGGGCCAAGTCACGTGACGTCCCTGGCGGGGCGAGCGCGAGGAGTCTTTCCCCCCTCACCAGTCCTCTGACAAGTCCGGCCAGCCAATCCCAGCGCAGAGGAGCGGGGCTACCGGTTAGCCAGTCCCAGCGCTGGATGGGCGGGGATTGTCGGCAAACGGGCGTGAGAAAGAAAACAGACAGAACGCGCGAGCGGTTGGTGCGCTGCAGGTCTCGCGGACGGCCGGCCAAGGAGAACAAAATAACAGCTCAGATAACAGACATAAACAACAACGACAACAACAACGAGAAGGAGGAGGAGATGAGGAGAGGAGCCGCGGCGACGTGAACGGGGCACGAGCGCACGGAGGACTCCGATTCTTTCAGAAGTCCAGCGCCGGCGGGCGGGCGCGCGCGCGCGCGTGTGTGTTTGTGTGAGTGTGTGTGAGAGTGTCGCTCAGCATGGCGGAGAGAGGAGGGTCCCGGCTCAGCTTCCCCGGGAGCGCGCTCAACACGCCGGTTCCCATGAACCTGTTCGCCACGTGGGAGATAGACGGGTCCTCTCCACACTGCATCCCCAGGTCAGTGGGTTTGTGTGCGTGCGTGCGCGCGTGTGTGCTCGTGCATATGTCTGTGCATAAATGTAGGTTTGCGCTGAACTCTGCATTGCTCGTGCGTGCTCGCGAGCTCCCCCTGGGTTTGGGTGTGTGTGTGTGTGTGTGTGTTGTTGTGTACCGGCCTCGTTTTCCTGCACTTTGCACTCTACAGCTCCGGCCAGACTGGTTCTCTGGTCGTTGTTGTTGTTTAATGTTTTCAGCAGCAAACAACAAACAAAACAGTAAACACACAGTGAGGTGCCGTGACGTCAGCGCCGCTGCCTGCTGTTGTTTTGTTGTCGTAGCTCGCGAGGCAGTTTGAAAGCAGGCGGGTGCACAGAGCTTACAGTGCAGGAACAGCCAAACGTGCTTCTCCATTCCACTCTGTGTTGGGTGATACGGCCCACCACAGACCGCCCCCCCCCCCCCCACCACCACACCAAAGCAGCAGCCTGCAGACACATGCACAACAGCCTGGTTAAACCCGTACCGGGGCTGGACAGGTTCTGTGTGACCCAGAAGAGGCCTGAGAGAGCCCGGTGTTCCTGCACACTGTACAGGAATAGAAAGAATGAGTCCAAGCCGTGTAATCCCACCAACCAGGCTCACATATCACGCTCCGCTCAGAGACGAGTGATAATCCAGGGTCAGATTCACCTCTCCGATCATATAATAAACCTGCTCAGACAGCAGGGAGCTGGTCTGGGGTCAGTGATCCTGCTCAGACACCTGATCTGCTCAGGCCATGAGCTATCTCTGATCCATCTGGCATGTAAACAACCACTGGAGTCTTAGGAACACAGAAGTATGGACAGAATTCCGGCCTGCTAGATGTGGTTTTAGCTGTAGTGGACACACTTTAGAGATGTCATGCAGTATCAGGCGCCGTATAGTGTACACAGGTGACTTTGTGTGTGAGATGGTTCAGGTGTTCTGTACAATGGTGGTGATGGGAACCAGGGTTCTCCACGTCTACAACACACATATAGACATTTTATTGAACCACCAGTGAACCTACACGTGTCTTCTGAGTGTTATGTGGAATGTTGATGATGGAAAATCTGGAAAACCTGGAAATACTAAGTTTCCTTTGGGGGACTATTTTACCTCACAGCGCCCTGCAGCATGTATCCCTCCACCATGAATGGAGTTTAAGGCTGAAGTCTTCTCCACACTATCATAAACAGCGTCTCAGACATCAGGCAGCGTATTCAGAACCACCTCATGTAGGAACTTCCTGTGAGGGAGCTTTTAGAGGGGGACGTCTGGTTACCTTCACCACCACTGGGAACAGTTTTGAGCCTTTGTGTTAAGTAAGCCTAACTTAGCCAACACCTTCCTGTATATGTTTAGAAGTAAGCGGTAGGGATGTACTTGTCCAGCATTTTCCGGGACTGATGTGTTTTGCCTATTGGCATTTTGCATACTGATCTGATACTATTGCTGAATTAACAAGCCGTGTACGTCACCATGTGGGAGAGACTGAAGCCATCAGGATTGACTTAAACATTACTGTACTAGGACTGTAACACAGAACACGCTGCACATGTGCTGCTGATGTATGGGATGCTGGATCGGCCACATGGATCAGCCTAGTTATCCTAGTTATTTTGTTAGTATCAGGACCAATATCCGATCCTAACATGGGATCAGTGCATCCATTTCCCGTCACACTGTCACTTTAACATCTCTATCGTTCCTGACGGAGGAAGCGAGACGGCTGAGCTTTAAACATTCACATTCCGAGAGCTGGGATGGAGGAGATATGGCTAATTAATACTTGATTAGGATGAAATATTCAGAAACGTGCCGCGGAGGCGCGACCGTCCCCTCGGGCGCCCGGCCCCTTTGTCTCGCTCTGAGTGAGAGATGTGGGCTAATGTCTATTTCGGGCTCCTCATCTCTGACCCTCTAACACATCCGACCCCGCCTGGAGAAATCTCCACAGCAGCCGGAACGATGCCGGAGCTCTGCAGGATGATGCGCCAGCCTGAAGACAAATGCTGAAGTGATAGATTCCCCCCATTAGCCCAGAGGTGGGCACTGAGCCAGGACTCGTCTGCTGTCAGAACACCAGTAATAGACAATAGTTTGTTATTACAGTGTTATAACTGAGGCCTTGTGAAAGTTGGAGCTGACAGCCATGAATTATAACACTGTTATTAATAAGGATAATAATAATCCGTATTTATTAGGAGTGTTTCCTTGCGGGAAGATGCGGAGAACTGGAATCCCAGCGTAAAGCCGTTTGTACAAGGAGCCTCGTTTCGGGCCTGCAGGAGAACACTAGACCTTGTGAACAAGTGATTTTAGGCATGAGTGTTTTTTTCCGAGCTCTCTCTTGGACGAGTTTTTCATTCCCAGTTTGACTGCAGGAGATCCATTTATAGCTCGGAGTTGGCTCAGTCGGAGGCTGTTAAAGCGATGGGAATATACTGTAGTGTAAATTCTACACCCTTAGAAATAAACACAATGCTCCTAAAATAGAAGTTTCTATCTAAGAACAGTCGGAATAACGTCTTCAGGCCCTGTTTCCGAGCTGTTCCTGCCTTTCAGCTGCAAGTTCTCCTCTGTCATGTTTCCACCCTTGCTAGGGAGAATGTTGGACGTGACTGTAATTCCGGTTAACTGTAGGTGTTTTGGTGAATGTGTGTGTGTGGAACTGTGCAGTGTGGGATTATCTCGGTATTCCAGTGTTTGCTAGTGTGTTAGCATGTAGCTAATCAGCCAACTTAGCCTCAACTGCTGGTCAAGTAAAGACACGGAGCTCGGCACTGTGTCACCACAGCGGTGTTTGGATGTCTAGATGTGAACTGATCAGCTGTACAGTCCTGCTAGCCTGGTAGCTAAAGCTAAACCATGTATGATAGGATTAAGATCGTGTGTGTTTGTTTATATTTACATGAGAAAGTGAGGATCTACTTGGCGCTCCGTAATCCTGTGTGTGTGTGATTTCATGTCTCTATAAGGAAGTTAAAGCTAGCTCCTTTATCTTGAAGGGGAACTCCACCAGTTCTTCAGAATTTCTCCGGTATTCAGCGGCTGAGATGCAAACAAAGCTGTTCATTGTGGTTGATGTGAGATGCTCTGTTCTGGAGAAACGTGCAGACTCAGATGTTCTCTACAGTGGTGGTGATGGGAACCAGGGTTCTCCATGTCTACAACACACATATCTAAACCACCAGTGAACCTACACTAGTCCTTCCAGACCCAGGACTCAGGATCTCTCCTGCCCTAGAACGTCACTGCTGCACCAGTTAGGGTGGAATGGAAAATTCCAACAATTCCCAAATGTTCTGGGCCCATCTACTTTTTGGCTCTGAGGTTAAAGGGCAGATCCACCCATTTTCTAAAATTCCCTATAACCGTTTGAGATGTTGATCAGATACTAAAGTAACCAGGTACTATCCAGAACCACCAGTGAACCTACACGTGTCTTCTGAGTGTTATCTGGAATGTTGATGATGGGGAAAATCTGGAAAACCTGGAAATAATAAGTTTCCTTTGGGGGACTATTTTTTTACCTCACAGCGCCCTGCAGCATGTATCCCTCCACCATGAATGGAGTTTAAGGCTGAAATCTTCTCCACACTATCATAAACAGCGTCTCAGACATCAGGCAGCGTATTCAGAACCACCTCATGTAGGAACTTCCTGTGAGGGAGCTTTTAGAGGGGGACGTCTGGTTACCTTCACCACCACTGGGAACAGTTCTGACTTTATCTAGGCTCATTCTAAATCACTCTGAATGACTCTGTTTACATCTGAACTGATTAATTATGGAGGAATTTTGAAAAGGTCGGTGGAGTTGCCCTTTAAAGCTACTGCTGTGTGGATGTGGAGATTAATCAGCTCCTTTAATGTAGTTTAATATCAGTAATGGATCAGATCAGAGATAAAAGCAGTCAGAGATAACAGAGGAGGATCGAGGACTTCAGCATGTTAGGTATTAATGTCTGTATAATATGCACTTAATAATAATAATAATAATAATAATAATAATAATAATAATAATATTCTGATTGTTTATAGGTGTGTTGTTTTGTCAGTAGCAGGTAAACAATCACACTTAGAGCACTGAATGATGTCAGAGGTTCGGTGCAGCAGGTGGCTGGACATACTGGACGTTACTGTTACTGATATGGGCCTCTGTGCCATTAGGAGCAGATATGCCAGTGAACAATGGCTGTAATCATATTCCGCATCTCGTTCTGCATTAATCCGCCTGGTGAACCAGTGAATGCTGTATCTTCAGTTTCCATTCCGAGTGAAATTTAATCCGGGTCATGATCTCCGTCCAGGAAATCCACACAAGCCTCTTCCGGACATTATTCACCCGTTTGTGGTTTTCCAGTGCCATGCAGTGATGTGCTGATCCCGGGGCAGTAGAACAGTTCTCATGCTCCAAGGAACATCAATTCACACTGATGGAGCTCCATTCTCGCTCTCGGGTCCCTGTACTCCTTTTCATACAGCTCAACAAATGAAGGTTCTTTAATGGACACACGGTTCTAGGTACAAAATTACACACATTACCTGGAGGGTCTTTAACACAGACAATATCTGAAAGCCAATTGTATCGTAAAGGGCAACTCCACCAACGCTCTGTTCTAGATTCAGTCAGAACTGTTCTCAGTGGTGGTGAAGGTAACCAGACGTCCCCCTCTAAAAGCTCCCTCACAGAAAGTTCCTACATGAGGTGGTTCTGAATACACTGCCTGATGTCTGAGACGCTGTTTATGATAGTCTGGAGAAGATTTCAGCCTTAAACTCCATTCATGGTGGAGGGATACATGCTGCAGGGCACTGCAAGGTAAAATAGTCCCCCAAAGAAGACTTATTATTTCCAGGTTTTCCAGATTTTCCCATCAACATTCCGTTTAACACTCAGAAGACATGTGTAGGTTCACTGGGGGTTCTGGATAGTACCTGTTTGCTTTAGTATCTGATCACTTTGTTTACATCTCAAACAGTTAAAGGGAATTTTGGAAAATGGGTGGATCTGCCCTTTAACCTCAGAGACGAAAAGTAGATGGACGCAGAACATCTGGGAATTGTTGATCCACATTGGCTTCCTGTTCTCCAGTGTCTTACTGGAATTTTCCATTTCACCTTAACTGGTGCAGCACTGACGTTCTAGTGCGTGAGAACCTGAATGCTGGGTCTGGAGGGAGTGTAAGGGTTTAGATGTGGTGTGGAGACTCGTGTGGTGCTCGGTGATGGGTTCTGGTGTTCTGCTCTGTAAGCTTTCCTGACTGACCCAGATGTTTTGGACGTGAGTGTACAGTGGAGCTCAGCCAGCGCTACAGATGGAGCTGCTTCACTGCTGGCTTTACTGTAATGGGCGTGTCTGTCTGCTCTGTGATTGGCTGTGCTTCAGGAGACACTGTGATTGGCTAATCTGTGTAATCTGTTGGTGGTGGGTGTGGCTGGCTGATCTGTGTATGTGATTGGCTAGTTGTGTAAGACACTGCTTTATGATTGGCTGATCTGTGAGTGGTGGGTGTGTCTGTGTGCGTCGTAGTTTGTGATTAGCTGATCTGGGAGTGGTGTTGGACGTGATTGGCTGATCTGTGAGCAGTGGGTGTGTCTGTGTTGGTCGTAGTTTGTGATTAGCTGATCTGGGAGTGGTGTTGGACGTGATTGGCTGATCTGTGAGTGGTGTTAGACGTGATTGGCTGATCTGTGAGTGATGGATGTGTCTGTGTTGAATGTGGTTTGTGATTGGCTGATCTGTAAGTGGTGTTGGACGTGATTGGCTGATCTGTGAGTGGTGTTGGACGCGATTGACTCATCTTTGAGTAGTGCTGGATGTGGTTGGCTGATCTGTGAGTGATGTTGGACGTGATTGGCTGATCTGTGTGTGGTGCTGGACATGACTGGCTGATCTGTGAGTGGCGCTGGACGTGATTGGCTGTTCTGTGAATGGCATTGCATGTGATTGGCAGATCTGTGAGTGGTGTTGGACATGACTGGCTGATCTGTGAGTGGTGTTGGATGTGGTTCGTGATTGGCTGGACTTTCTGTAGCTGACCCACTTTTGGGGCTGCCAGCGAGTGAGTCAGTGAGCGACCTGGCGACTCCCTGTGTTGTGTTGTTACAGCCTGTAAGTATGTTTATATTAGTCATCTGATGTTAATTGTGTTTGCTGGCACATTAGTCCAGTGAAGTGTGTCAGAGTCGGACGTGATGCAGCGTGATATATCAGCTGTGCTCCTCCGAGTGAGACGGTGCTGTGAGTGAGGTTCTCAGCGTTTTGTTATAACCCTGCAGGACTGACACAGCAGCTCCACACTGTACCCTGAAGACACCTCTCGGTGTGAGACTCCTCATCCTGTGAGGAGTAGCATGCTGGCGAGATGGTGCTAACGCGGTGGATGTGGTGAAAGATGGTCTCGTAAGGAAGTGGTTACACTGTTTTAGTGCTGAACTTTCAGCTGGTCTTACAGTTCTTCTGCAGTGCCAGACGGAAAAGAGTCTGAAGCAATGGTGTGGTCACCCTGTGTGGTCAGTAAAACCCTCCTTGGCCAGTTTCACAGTGTGTAGCAGTGTTTCACTTTCTGTAGCAGCTGAGAGTCTCTCAGTTCTTGTTTGGGGGGTTTCATCTGCTTGTCTTCACTAAAGGCTCCTCTGGTTCTGGGAGGTTCTTGGGTCGTCCTGCGTTTGCTGCCCTTTTGACGTCCATCCACAGATGTCTGATGATATTTAGGTCAGTGGACTGTGAGGACCACGGCAGAACCTTCAGCCTGCTCCTCTTGAGCTGGTCCATTGTGTAGTTTGGGGTGTGTTTAGGATCATTATCCTCTTTTCATCTCCAGCTGTTTTACAGATGGTGTGATGTTCCTTTCTAGAATTTGCTGGTATTTAACTGAATCTGTTCTTCTCTCCACTGACATTCCACTGACTGCTTAACAGTTGGAGAGGTTCTTTTTATGGAATTCCGTACCCTCTTTTCTCTGATCACCAGTTCAGGACTTGTTTCCAAACTCCATCCGGCTTGTTTAGATGTTCTTTCTGATGCTGGATTTTGTGTGAGGCTGCAGGAAAGTTGTTCTCCTGGTGACCCCTCCATGAAGGTCATATTTGTGCAGGTATCTGTGTACAGTAGATGAGTGCTCCACCACTCCAGAGTCTGCTGAACCTTCCTGAAGGTCTTCTCCAGTCAGACGGAGGTTCTGATCTGCCTTTCTATCAGTCCTACCAGCAGCTCTCTCTGAAAGGTTTCTTGGTCTTCTAGAACCTCTGATGGACCTCCATCGTTCCTGCTAATGCCTATTTCTTAATGCTGTCAGGAACTGAGGAACCGGCTCCCTGAGAACGTTCTGCCATCCTCTTCTAGCTTCTTCTGATTTGTGGTCATCAGTTACTGTTACGGTCAGAGTGCTGGGCAGCTGCTTAGAGGAGCCCATGATGGCTGATTGGTGGGACAGTCCAGAGGGTCAGGACTCTGTGCAGACCACTGGAGTTCCTCCACCCAAAACTCCTCAGCCCATGTCTTTATGGATCTGGCTCTGTGCACAGTCATGCTGGACAGGAAAGGGTTCTTCCCCAAACTGCTGCACAAAGCTGGAACCATAGAACTGTGTAGAAGGTCTTTGTGTGCTGTAGCACTAACATCACCCTTCACTGGAACTAAGGGTCCGAGCCCAAACCCTGAAACCCGCCCCCCAGACCGTTATCCCCCTCCACCAAACTTTACTGTTGGCACTCTGCATTCCAGTAGGGAGCGTTCTCCTGGATTCATCCACCAAACCCAGTTTCCTCCATCAGACTGCCAGATAGTGAAGCGTGATCCATCACTCCGGAGAACATGGTTCCAGTGGTGGAGCTTTACACCACTCCAGCTGGCGCTCACCGTTGCACACAGTGATCCATGGCTGCTCAGCCCTGGAGACCCATTTCATGGAGCTCATAGTTCTTGTGCTGATGTTGCTTCCAGAGGGAGTTTGGATCTCTGTAGTGAGTGATGAGTACACCCTTCAGCACCTGGTGGTCCCGCTCTGAGGTCTAGCTGAGCCTACCAGTCTCCATTTCACAGTAACAGCACTTCCGGTTGTCCGGGGTGGCTCTACCAGGACAGAGGTTCCAGGAACTGACTCGTGGTGAAGGTGTTACCCTATGGTAGTGCCACATCACTGAGCTCTTCAGTGCGACCCGATCTACTGCCAGTGTGTGTATATAGAGGGTACATGACTGTGAGTCTGATTTAATACACCTATTAGTGATGGGCGTGGCTAAAACACCTGAACTCAGTAAGTAGGAGGGGCGTCCACAGACTTATGGACTTATAAACCCGATGCTCAGCCCTCATCCTGTGCTGTGAGTGGGTCAGCATCAGCGGACCGCTGGATCAGATGAATCAGCAGATTCTGGCTGAACCTGAGATGGTGAGGACTGGCTTCAGGCCGGATCACTGTTACTCAGCAGGTACGAGCCAAATGCTGATTTCTGTGTTTCTCGGTTCTGCAGGGCTCTGATTCTCTTCAGCACAGGCTGCTTTGTCTCAGATCAGTACAGGTTCTTCAGTAGAACTGATGGAACCTCCAACAAAATAAACCCCCAACAATAAACAAAAATCTGAGCTTTATGTCACGTCTTATTCTGTGAGCTGATTGGCCGGTTATAAAGCAGAAATCCAGTCACTGCCTGATTCAAGTAGATCCAGAGTTTCCCTACTATCAGATTACTTGTAAACGTGGCAAATAGATTCCTGAGAATAGTTGATTTTCTGCAGTGATCAGATTATTACGCGCATGTGAGCACACTGACAGGTGTGTCGGTGGTCCTGTTCACACTGCAGATGAACCGGATCTTTTGAGTTCGCACTTCTTCCAGACATTACCAGGCTGAGACCGTACCAGCCTATCTGCTGGGGTTGCGTCAGTAACGTACATGGCTACGGAGGTGATGCAGATTCCACGTGCAGGTGAGATGGAGGCGCATCATCTCGGCCTCCAAACCATCTTCCATAGTGCAATACTCAGATATCAGACTTCAGTATGTTTCCAATCAGCGTTTTCCGGATGTGCCTCAGTCTGGATGCTCTGGACACTCGGATATCAGGTTTCAAAGCATCCTTCGTGATCATGGTTGGTTTGGATCCAATTTGCAAAACTCTGATTTTTGTTTTTCTGTCCAGACTGTCAAAAATCAATCTGAATTCAGTCTGTTTATGACAGGAATGGGATTAGGGCTAGCAGTCGAAACGAGGTGGTCAGAAACCACATACTGAAGTCTGTTAGAGGCTTTGGGACAATTGGTGCTATTTAGTGGGGTATCAGCTTCCATTACCCGTTAGCTGCAGCCTCGTAGCTGCAGTGCTAAAGCTAAAGAAGCACTCAACGCTTCCCGACTGAATCTGTTTCAGGATTATCCATGTTAAGTTCCAGGATTTATTGATCCCTGTGTTTAGTTATTGTTGTTGTACAGACTGTCTGGCCGTGTGTGCGGGTCTGTAGATACAGGGCGTTTAGGTGTTTAGGGTGTTCTGTCTGTGGTGTGCTGCTGAGTGTGTGAAAGAGATATTAGAGAGTTATTTTAGTGGGTGAGCAGCGAACCACAACCAGAAACACAGTCTATCAGATTCTCAAACCCCCACCATTACTGTGTGTGTGTGTGTGTGTGTGTGTGTGTGTGTGTGTGTGTGTGTGCATGTGTGCGTGTAAATATGCACCAAACACAAAGGCCCTTGTTCCACCACACACACATTCAGTTCTGTGTTCCTGCTTTGTTGTGTTGTAAGTGGAGCCCGAGCTTCTTCCAGACGGTGGAGGTTTAAAGGGCCCAGTGTCCAGTAATTAGCGCCTTATCGTGATCCACACTGATATCAGTAATTAGTTACTAATTAGTTAATTGGATTGATTGATGTAGATGATTTAGATGTAGATGTTTTAGACACTCTGTTCTAAATCAGCAGTAGGTGAACTTAACAAAGACTCCTATTGTGATGTAAATTTATTTATTTATTTATTTATTTATTTATTTATTTAACTTACTTATTTATTGTTATTGTCCAAATCAGTGTTCTGTGGATAAAGTACTTCAGATTAGTCATGTCATAATACCAGAACTCCAACATATGGTACCAATTCTAGTGAAACCCGAGATGATACCCAAAATCATAAGACAGTAACACACAACAACAAACAACAAACAACAAACAACAGCATCCTCCTCTAAAACTGTGGAGGTAAAATGATGAGACCTGCGATCAGGTATAGATCAGTGATCAGGCGTAGATCAGTAATCAGGCATATATCAGTGATTAGGTATAGGTCAGTGATCAGGTTTAGACCAGTAATCAGGTATAGGTCAGTGATCAGGTATTGGTGCCCGGTTCCTGTGAGAGCCGCAGTAGTGTGTGCGGTAGTGCTGCTGTGCAGTAGAGAGAGGGTTTGTGCTGTAGCGTGATGAAGACGACCCCAGCTGCTCTTTCTTCTGTCCTCCTTTACCTCCGTTAGCAGTTCTGCTACGAGGCTCTGGACTGCTCTTAGTTCAGGTATGCTGTGAGACTCGCTTCATACAGTCAGCGTATACCACCAAAGTGCGGTCGAGTCACTGGTCAGCTTTTACACCACATGCTTCATGCTTGGAGTCTGGGCAGTACAGGGGTCACTGTTTACAGGAGTCTGGACTAAAGAGCTGTGAGTGGACTTTACCAGAGTCTCAGGACGAGAAGAAGACAGAGTTAAACAGTCTGTAGTATATGGTGCAGTGGATATGTGTGGGGTGGTGGTGGTGAGGTTAGAGTGGTGCTCTGGTTTGTTGTAAACTGACCTGATTTAAAGGGTTTCTGGCCTGTTTCTGTGTTTCCACAAGTGTTTATGTGTCTCTCTGAGTCACTGAGAAATCTCCACATTCACTCGCCTGACCAGAGCCAGCCCGTTACACTCCGACACAGCCGTCTGTACTGAACAGCATCTGTGAGTTACTGGTGAGTCACTTTAAAGCGATAGTTTGGCCCAAGCTCAGATTCCTCCATCACCCCACCACTTACTGTAAATGCAGTCACTCAGTCGAGGCGTGTTCAGGGTCTGAGGTTTGCTTCTTTAGTTTCAGCGCTGGAGCTACGAGGCTAATGTGGCTGGTAATGGAAGCTTACAGCATGCAGTTAGCACCATGCTAACAGGTGGGGTATAAGCTTCTATTACAGATAGCTGCATTAGCCTCGTAGCTTCAGCACTGAATCTAAAGAAACACACATGAAACTCGTCTCAGCTGATCGACCACATTTGAGGAAATCTGGGGGGATTTTCACTGAACTATCGCTTCAAGCTGAAAGTGAAAGCTCCACTGAGAGAGTGCACATACAGTGTTCCTCTCATTCCATCAGTATTTAAAAAATCCAGAGAGATCCAGAGTGAGTCTGGTGTGAGATGGTTCAGATGTTCTGTACAGTGGTGGTGATGGGAACCAGGGTTCTACATGTCTACAACACACATATAGACATTTAATTTACTATATAGGTCACCAGCGAACCTCCACGTGTCTTCTGAGTTTATATGGAATGTTGATGATGGGAAAATCTGGAAAACCTGGAAATAATAAGTTTCTTTGGGGGACTATTTTACCTCACAGCGCCCTGCAGCATGTATCCCTCCACCATGAATGGAGTTTAAGGCTGAAATCTTCTCCAAACTATCATAAACAGCGTCTCAGACATCAGGCAGCGTATTCAGAACCACCTCATGTAGGAACTTTCTGTGAGGGAGCTTTTAGAGGAGGACGTCTGGTTACCTTCGCTACCACTGGGAACAGTTCTGACTCTGTTTACATATTAGCTGTTTAATTACGTAGGCAATTTAGAACCATCAGTGGAGTTGCCCTTTAATGCTGGATGGAATTTTTAATTCAGATTCACAGCAAAAACTAAACAAACTCTAAACAGACTCTGTGTGTGTGTGTGTGTGTGTGTGTGTGTGTGTGTGTGTGTGTGTGTGAGTGAGTGACACAAAAGCACAAGTGTTTTCTCTAAGTGACACACACCACCAACACGCACAAATATGACGGATCTGCAACATCAATCAGTGCTCTGTCCTGTCCAGGGGTGTGTGTGTGTGTGAGTATGTGTGTGTGTGTCATTGTTCTGCTGAGAGCTTCTCGCTGATACACACATTAGAAAAAACTGCACACACTCTTTACTGTGGTGCACCACTCTCAGAGAGAGAGAGAGAGAGAGAGAGAGAGGAGAGAGAGAGAGAGAGA
>CM067478.1:38625041-38645460 GCA_034552555.1 Semaprochilodus insignis
GCTGACCACGGTGTCTCCACACACGGATTTGTTGGTCGTCTCCACCAAGACAAAAGCGGGACTCGTCACTGAAGACGACCCGCTGCCATTCTGAGTCACTCCATGACAGTCTGGCACGACACCATTGCAGTCTTTGGTGACGGTGACGTGGTGTTAAGGACAGTCGTGGTAACGGTCTGTGTGCATGTAGTCCTGCGTGGTGTCTGCCAATGGTGCTGCACTAACAGGATGACTCATGGAGGACGTCACTGCTCGCTGAATGTCTGTAATTGTGGCTGTTGGGTCAGTCAGGTACAGAGATAAGACCCGTCCTTGCTTACGTCACATGTGCAGTCGAGCGTGAAACTTGAATCATTCGCATGTGTCACGATGTCAAACTTACACACCAAGTTTCATTCCCTGTTGGGTGCAGCCATTCATTTGATGACGAGTGTATTCTGAATTTTGCTAAAATGTCTCCATACGCAGTAAATAAGACCTTCATTAGTTTATTAGTTCTGTAATTTGTCTTTCCATTTCTCTCATTAATAGGATGCAGATTCGGCGTACTTCACCAAGCCCAAGGACAAGACCACCTGAGAACCTGTGCTGTTGGCTGAAAGCTTGTTTAGTTGAGCCTCTCTGAAGCACTCAGTGTAGATGCTGGACTGTTTGCTGAAGCATTTAATAAAACCAATAATAATAATACTATTAATAATAATAATAATAATAATAATAATAGCTCTGTTTTAATCCAGCTGCTACATACTCTTCTACAACCTTGGACTGTGAAACTAAAGTCAGCTCCACACGTTTATCTCAATATACATCATTTCCCACAATCCTCTGTGTCCCACTCTGGTTTGTGGTTGACGGAGGTGAACATGTGGCTCAGTTTTTGGCAGAAACAGACAGAAACAAGGGACCAACGGGAAGGAAAGAAGAGACGCAGCAGACGGATGCTTTATGTGAGAGACGTCATTACAGATGGCCGCTGGTCCAGTTTGGTACTGATAGCAGCCTTGGCTAGCTTTGACCTTATCCTGCTTTTACTGGGGCTTCCAGTGGGTCTGTGTGTAGGTGATGTAAAGGGGAACTGATCTGATTATGTCATTAAACCCAATATCTTAATATCTGGTTTGGGGAATTAAATGAAATGACCTGCCTGAAAAAGTGCTGCACTGCTTGGCATCAGTGTCTGACCTCCAGTCCTCCAGTAAGACCAGACGTCGTTCGGTTTAGGGCCTTGTTTCGTTATGTATAAGCTTCCCTTGGTCAAATCGTTCGGGAGCTTAGCTTTTCATTTCACTGTTATGCAGATGATTTGCAGCTGTGCTGACCCCGGAACCTTCCGCATTCCTCCCTGGGTAGACTCAGTGAGAGTATCAGGGCCATTAAGAACTGGACGACCAACAGCGATCTTCAACTGACTGACAGCAAGACGGAGGTCACATCGTTGGGTCCCTCCACATTAACGAAGAGCTTGACTTTTGGAAAAGCAGATCTGGGAAAAAAGTCCTCCAGGCTTTTATCGCAGCTCCACTGGGTTACTGTAATACACTGTATCCAGGGGTTAACATCCCTGACACGCCTACAGTTACTACGCCCACATTACTCCAGTCTTGGCATCCTTGTACTGGCTCCTAGGCCACTCTCACTCTCTCTCTCTACCTCCTCTAACTGATGCAGGAGTTCTCAGTTAGCTATTTAGCATTAGCCAATAGGACGCTCATCATCATCAGCATATTACCACAATATTTTGCATGTCAAGATCATATAGATTCACGGCCGCCAAATATCGATATGTTATTACATGCACTGCAACTGCAAATGAAACTTCCAAGTACTACAATGATAAAACCGACTGCTCTGAGCAAAGCAGAAAGGACCTGCACTGCGAGGATATACGTCAAGGGCAGCGGATGGCGGTTTGGAGTCATAATTTGCATCTGAAAAATTAATAAATCGCAATAAAGCGGATTTTAACTAAGTAATCAGCATACCGCAAAATCATGACAATACCGTACGGTGGCTTAAGCATAGTGATGATAACGTATGGGGCCCTCGGCGGTTCCCACCCCTATTTCACAGATGGGACTCATTTTCCCGAGGGAAGAATTTGAGGGTAGATATGTGGGCGGAGTTTCACATGATGATCGTTAGTGCATGTAATTTATTGGAAATGTGGACAGAACCGCATAAGAACCGTCAGTACCATCCTCACAGCTGCATGTTCAAATCTGCACCATATTTTGGGATATATGAAATTATTTTTCCCCAGGATTCAGCATCGATTGGCTTCTATCATCAGGGAGTTTCAGGTCACCAGGTTGTTGTTGTTGTTATGCAAGTGTGTGATGATGTCAAGGCGCCAGACACACCACTAGTTACATTCTACTACTCCTACACCTGGGTACCATGTGGTTAATATTATAATTTATAAAGCTAGCTTTGTGTAAAACCTTTAAGTGCCCACAAGATAATTATCGAACCGTACGAGCTCAGATGTGGATGAATGTATAACGTCAATGATCTGGTGAACTGTGGGAACTGACATTCTGTCCCATGCTCTTTCGTGTAACCCTGATGATGGTACGCTCCAAGTAGTGGGAGGGGCTTACAGGTTATGAAAGAGGAATGAGTTGGGCTAGAGTGCAGCTAGGTGCACGTGAATTAGTTGAGGGGGACGCGAAGGTGTGTCCTGAATCCCGGAATGTACTGGTCCCAATGGGAAGTAATGTTACAGGCTGAAAGGAGTCTAGTAACTGTTTTAGGTTCTTTTCATTTTCTTTTCTTTTCTTTTTCTTTTGAAATCTGTTTCAAATCTGTTCGGAATGTCTTGTGGCGGCCTCTCTACATCGACCACTCGCGACCACAGTGGCCTCTCTACATCGACCACTTGCGACCACACCACCACAAAGTGCAGGGAGAATTTCTGTCTGGGGCTACAGACGGTACCAAACTAAAGCAGCAGAAGGAGATCAGGTAGAAAGGCTACATCAGGGCTAGAGTATCACAAGGAGCTTCAGGGCCGGGGGAGGAAGATCCTTCCTC
Organism: Semaprochilodus insignis; assembly: GCA_034552555.1. Classification (NCBI taxonomy): domain Eukaryota; kingdom Metazoa; phylum Chordata; class Actinopteri; order Characiformes; family Prochilodontidae; genus Semaprochilodus; species Semaprochilodus insignis. Next base: position 38,628,075 of record CM067478.1, read on the forward strand.
CAGGCCTTTAGCGTTACCGTGATTCTGAAACATCAGGAGCTGCTTTTATCCACGGAGACGCTTCACGGAGTGCACCAGTTTGTCATTTAGGTTTATTTTATACTTCCAGTAATAAAAAAATCAGTCTTTAAAAGTCCTCAATCAGGAAAATCAGTCCAGTCCGTCCATAAGTGTTCAGTTCATCACAGCCAACACGTACAGAGAGCATCGTCAGACTGTGGGTTGGCTACAGTACATACAGTACATGCTGATGATCCTCCATGTGGCTGCCTCTGTATTCGTCCCAGCACCTATAAATATTCACATTCTTCGTTCAGACGAGAGCTCGCATCAGCACGACAGTCCGAGTTTTTCTGGCTCGGCCGGATCAAATGTTTAAGGACGCAGCGATGAACCTTTTGTGACACTGCCAGTGTCAGAAGTTTAGGGACACCTAGCTTTAAACAGCTATGTAGCCTGTTTCATTGGTCACTTTGCAGTAACCTAACATGTTAAATCCCAAGCTGGTTTATTTGGAGGAAATGGAATATCAGATATGTAAATATTTATGATAACTCAAGCAATAAAAAAAATGTAAATAAGAAAAAGGTAATAAATAAAACGTCCATTAACAGTTTTAATGCTATGCTTATAAACTGAGAATTATTTTTCAGGTATTCCAGGAAACGAATGTACCGTTTGACCATGTTTTAGCTGTGGTCACAAATGTTTACCGTTCTATCGATTATAGATCGTTTTCCACAAAATAAATCTGAATGTTTGTTTTACAAAGCTGAAATGTTCCTCTATTTCTAATCAACAGGCAACAAAATTATTCAGAGCAGTTTGGTGTGAAATTCTCGGAGTCATTATCCTTCACAGTGGTGGTGAAGGTAACCAGACGTCCCCCTCTAAAAGCTCCCTCACAGAAAGTTCCTACATGAGGTGGTTCTGAATACGCTGCCTGATGTCCGAGACGCTGTTTATGATAGTGTGGAGAAGATTTCAGCCTTAAACTCCATTCATGGTGGAGGGATACATGCTGCAGGGCGTTGTGAGGTAAAATAGTCCCCCAAAGAAACTTATTATTTCCAGGTTTTCCAGATTTTCCCATCATCAACATTCCATATAACACTCAGAAGGCACGTGTAGGTTCACTGGTGGTTGTAGATAGTCAATAAAATGCCTATATGTGTGCTGTAGACATGGAGAACCCCGGTTCCCATCAGCACCACCGTAAAGAACCATCTCACACCAAACCCGCTCTCAACCACTATGACTTAAGAAGGGAATTTGAGAAACTGGTGGGCTTCCCCTTCGAGTTATATGCCTAATCGCTTTGTGAAACACCCACAGGTGAATTCCGAGTGGAACAAATTCCCACATTAAATATCCAAGTGCCTAAAGAGGAAACCCGAACTCCTCACTCTGATTCCTGCACATAGTTCCTTCACGTCTAGCGATTATAACCGGAGTGAGGGAGTTTGTGGGAGAAACCGCTGAATGAACCATGATGAATTGTATTAAAGACACTGTGAAAAGCAAAGTGTCCCCAAACTTATGTGCACCTTATGGGAGTTTGTTTAGGTACCGTAGGCAGGTGCAGCAGGTGTGGATGTGCTGAAGGCGTGTTAAGAGTCAGCAGGTAGGTGTTCATCATAAGCAGGCGAGGTGGACGGGTGTGGAGGAGTAGATGGGGTATCCCAGCGGGGGGTCTGCCGCCTGCACCGTGAGGTTCCTCAGCATTACAGGATGAGCCTGGATGCTGTAGCGCTCCTCGTCGTCGTTGGTGGCGTAGAGCAGCTCCCAGGACAGATTGGCCCACTGACCCCGTACACACTCCTCATTCAGAACACCCACCTGCACCAGGTTCTCCTGCAGAGACAGCACCCGGCCCGTATACGTACCCTACACATGCACAGAGAGAGAAGAGGATGGCCATGTGAGACAGAGGAGAGGGAGTAACGGGAGGAAGAGATATGAGAGGAAAGACAGCAAAAGGGGGGGGGGGTGTGGAAAAGAGAACAAGGAGAGAAAGAGGAAAAGAAAGAGGGGGAGGGGGGTGTAACAAAAGAGAGATGCCAGAGAGTAAAAAGAGAGACGGAGAAATAAGAGAAGACAGGATGAGAACGACAGAGAGAGGAGGTGATAGAAAGAAAATATGAGAGGGAAAAAAAAGAGAGGGAGAACAAGACAAAGAAAAGAAGGGTGGATGTGAGGTTGAAAAAGAGAGAGAGAGAGAAAGAAAGAAAGAAAGAGGAAAAATGAGAGGAGATGAAAGGAAACAAGAAAGTCTTTTTTCTGTGTAAATTTAAATGGAATTATTCTTTAAAGCTGCACCGTGTAAGTTCGGGGGATTTGGAGACCCCTGTGGTGGAAATGTGTAACTGCATGCAGTGTCTGGAAAACCCTGTAATAGTGTGGGCTGTGCGTCGACCCACCCCACTTCTCGAGAGACTGAATCTGCTGACTGAAAGAGATTCAAAGAGAACTTGGTGAAGGTCGTGTCTTCTGAGGATGTGAGTGAAGTATCTACTACTGATCATGGGATGTCCATCAGCAGGATACCGATTCTGAGATCTCAACACGAGCCGGACCTTCTTAAGCCTGTACATGTGCTGTTAACACGTAAAGACATGCGACGTGGTGTAAAACCTCCCCTCGGACTTTTAACTGATTGATTTAGATTTGTGTTCTCCTCACTCGGTAACCACACGGCTTTCGGTTCTAACCTAAGTCAGTCTTACACAGTGCAGCTGTACGGTTAACATGGTTGAACTGTAGGGGTGTGAGAGGTTACCATGGTGAGATCCTGTCCGAGAGAGAAGAGGAACGGTTTCTCCTGAAGAACGCCGTCATGCCAGCCGCGCTCCGTCGTCAGGCCGATAAACCAGTTGTCGTGGTAATCCTGTAGAGTCGTATAGAGCTCCTCCAGACTCTCCACCGGACCCAGAGACGCCTGATCGATCAGCAACTTCACGCTGTACCTACACACACACACACACACACGCACACACACACACACACACGCACACACACGCGCACACACGCGCACCACACAGTGCTTAGAACCAAAACAGACACAGCTTATTCTGAGCTACTGTACAGTCTCTACACATGGTAAAGACATAAATCAAATCAAATAATCAAATATGTCTGTGTGTGTTTGTTATACAGAGGAAATAAACACAGTACAAAAGATTAACACTCGTTAAAAAGCGCATATACATATCCTTTATACTCCTTATCTTTATCTTGAGGTATGTACGATACCGGTACTGTCCCATAGACATTAGGTGTTTTGGTGTTCTGTGTTGATCAGCGCCACCTACTGGCAATGTTCTGTATACCTTCTGAGAAACGTAATTTGTCCTTGGTTGATGATGTCATCAGTGTGAATCTGGTTCATGCTACTGCTCAGCCATCATCCCTCAGTTTTATCTTTACGCATCTTCTACAGTTCGGCTTAGATGGCACTGTCAGTATGTAAAAGGCTTTTCTACTGTAAGTTTGCATATCGTCGCTGTCCAAAGAAAAACACGTATCTCTGTTTTTGTTGATTTTTACTTTTATGCCTCATTTGATCACATGATCTGCTATTTACACTGTGTGGAAATTTTTTTAAAAATGGACCAACAGATATGGCCCAAAACTGCAAAAAAGTTTTTGGCCTCTCCTGTAAAGTTGCCATTTTGGAGACACCTGTTTTTCTTTGGACAGCGACAATATGTGTAAAAGTGGACTTGGCTAATCACCCTTGTGCTCATTGGTATGTCCAGAATTCGTTCCACGCTCCTACCATTATTATTTTATTGTCATGTTATTATTTAACCGAGCCACTTGCCACGTCAGTACTGTTCATTCAGCTGTTCCTGTCCATCTTCACCCTACTCCAACTGCCTTCAGTAAACAGAGATGAACTGGAATCTCTCGTCAGTGCGGTTATTGGACAGGAGTGTCGCTGCCTGTCAACTACAGCAAGGCGCTGCAGGTGAGGACAGGACAATATTATCAGAGTCATATCGGCATCGGACGATAACTACGTCTTTAGAAATCATCAGAACTGGGCCGATAAATGTGGCTGGTAATTAGGCCAATATGTCTAACAGCAACTGGACGGGCACCTTGGGAAATCTGTTACAGCAAAGCTGATGGAGTTTATGGCTCTGGATGATGATGAGCTGTTCTACGTTGTGGAGGACGATGAGTTTTGCAGGCTGCTTGAAGATTTTAAGCCTCATTACAGCACCAAACACAGAAGTGGTCTTTACTGGACAGATACAACTCTGTAGAGACCTATATTCGTAAACTCACTGACCATAATGTGACATCCATTAGCCTGACCACAGACATGTGGACCTCTGATGCCTGTTAGTCCTGTGAGTGTTCTTACTTTAACCACACAGTGGATACAGGTCAGTTTCGTACGAAGGTCACTGGATACACAGCGTAGTGTCTCGTGGTGTCACAGCAGTCGCATGACCAAGATGTAAAGATGTACATGCTGTTTCGGCAGTTCTTGTGTTGGTTGTTGGAGAACGGAATTATGTGTGTATATCGCGCGCTGGGTGTCGACATGATTACCTGAAAGCCCTGAGGGTGAGCTGATGCAGCTCTTTATTGGCTCTAAGCCAGTCGAGTCCGTCGGGCCACGGAGCGTCTCCGCAGTAAACCCTGAACAGCAGGCTGGGACTGGGCACCGCAGCGTCCGCACCCAGTGCAACCAAACATGACAGTGCCACCTGGCTGTACAGCTCCTTCAGAACCTGGTCCTCCTGTAGAGCCCTGCACACCTGCAAGAACAGGACAGAGCAACAGCGAGAGATATGTAGGCTATAAAACCGCAGCTCTTGTGCTTCTTAAAATTGCACTCTTCTAACCTGTGAATTCATCATAAAGGTTTATTTACGCTCCCTTTATGCGTGAAAATAAATACGTCGGTTTCAAAAGGTTCTAGCCAAGTCATGTGACCCCTCCTCAAAAAGTTCCACCATATTTTCCTAGTGTCCTCTTCCTGTTGTGTCTTCAGCTCTGATATGGCTGCAGCTGTGTCTAGCTACGGGCTACGCTGCGCCCACGATTTACGGGAGTGCTCCTCTGTGTCGTCTGTATCCATAAGCTATCAGAGCACAAATACAGACCACATGATCCCAGAGGACGGACAGAAGGCTCATCCGTATCCAGAATTCACTCTGAGCATAAATGAGCCTCTAATCTAAAAGTGATCAAATTAACAGGCATTCACTTTAACATGTCATAATTACAGATCGAATATCAGTCTGGTTAAATCCCCTGTTAAACCAGTACCTGACTGTACCTTAAATAAGTTGTTTTTTTTACCTGGTACAGGTATATACACTCATCATCAAAGTAACAGCTGCTCCCAGAGCGAGGTGTGGGATTGGGAATGCTGTTGGGAAGGAACATCACCAGGATCAATAACTGATGATAAATTTAGACTGATATGATCAATATTTATTGAGTTACACATACAGAAGTCTGTCTCTCAGTATGGCGTCGGGCCGCCGTGTTCGCTAACCCAACATGCCAGACGTCTCGGCATGGAGCTGTAGAGGTTCCTAATGGTGTCCTGTGATAATCCATCCCATGCAGCTTGAATATCCTCACACAGTTCCTGCAGATGGTGCGGTAGGGGTGGAGGTGGAGTGACACCAGGCCTTCTGGACGTGTGACGCGTGACAACAAACCGTTCATCTTGGTGCTGACCACGGAGCCTCCACACACGGATTCGTTGGTCGTCTCCACCAAGACAAAAGCGGGACTCGTCACTGAAGATGACCCGCTGTCGTTCTGAGTCACTCCATGACAGTCTGGCACGACACCATTGCAGTCCTTGGTGACGCTGACGTCGTGTTAAGGACAGTCGTTGTAACGGTCTGCGTGCTGCCGCCATCTGCCAATGGTGCTGCACTAACAGGATGACTCATGTAGGACATCACTGCTCGCTGAACGTCTGCAGTCGTGGCTGTTGGGTCAGTCAGGTACAGAGATAAGATCCTTGCTTACGTCACATGTTCGGTCGAGCGTGAAACTTGAATCATTAGCATGTCTCACGATGTCAAACCTACACACCAAGCTTCATTCCTCTTGGCTGATTCCTTCCGGGTGCAGCTATTTGTACAACTATGGTTTTGATGATGAGTGTATATGTACATTTTCATAACCTAACATTTAAAAACAGAACAATGACATAAGGCACCTGGACCGAGTTCTATTGCAAACTCATCCCTACTGTAAAGCTTTTCCCACCTGCTCAGGTTCCCCTTCCCAGAAGCCCTCCATGACCAGCCGGGACAGGCAAAAGTGAAACCAGTCTTCAGGAAAACAGGGGCGAAGGGCCTGGAGTCTGGAGGCGGGCAGGGGGGCGTTCCTCCAGGCCGTGGCCAGGGAAAGGCTCTCCGAGTGCGGGCATGAGAAATTAAGAGGCTGGGTGGGGTCTATAGACGGTGTGGTGTTGGTGGTGGTAGTGGTCACAGTTGGGATTTGATGGTCCCTGCCTTTGTCCGTTACAGGCAGGCCGAGGCCCATGCCAAGGCCCAATCCCAGCGGCCTCAGCGTGGGCAAAGAGGCCAGTGCCATGTTCTCATACAGACTGTGTATTTCTGCAGAGCCAGGCAGAGAAACGCCGGACTCCAGGCCAGTCTGACCTTCCTCTGTCCGCACCATTATCATCCTAACCGGCTTTCTCGCAGGAACAGGTCCGAAAAGGTCGTCCTCGTCCGACCAATCAGCAAACGAGGACAAGCTGGAGCTGTCCCGCCCCCTCAGATTAGGAGACGAGGAGGAGTCCAGATGCCCCTGAGAAGCCACGGCCATTTTTACCTCTCCTGGCCCAGGCTCAGGATGCTGGGAGCTCTGAGACTTGCGGCCAGAAGGCTGCAGGGAATGACCTTTGACCCTGCGGACGGAGTAGGCCTTCTCCTGCAGGCAGTGGCGCAGCAGGATCCAGAGTAGAGCTTTTAGGAAGTCGGAGCGGAGCTGTCGCAGGTGGTCAGGCGAGTCGATGATGCCGGTCAGAACGTTCCGGGCGTCGGAGTAGACCAGGACAGGCAGGGCAGAGCAGGGCCTGAGGGAGTTCTCCCAGTGCGGGTTCAGGAAGCGCAGGAAACGGCCCGGACTCTCCAGCCGGTCGAACGCGCCCTCAAAGACCTCGTCCACGCGTCGAGCCTCCACCGTGTGACAGGACGTCTCCTGGAGCTCCAAACCCTGAGCATGAAAAAATAATACCCAATGAGTAACATTACTCGCCCTCTACAAACTACTGGAGTACAGTCTCTCGGAACACCAGAGGTGCTTCACGACCTGCAGGTTGGGATACCCTGTAAGTCTGTAAACGGAAGAGGGTTACTCTCCAGCTCTCATAATCCAGACAACAGAAATACACCGACACACCAAGTCATGTGATATCAGCATGTACACGGATTATGAAGTGGTGTTCCGTCAGGACACGACTTGGGAACGCCCACACCTGTCTACGCTGTGAGGTGTTTTCTTGTGAGTGAGGCGGAGCACTGGTCAGCGTGCTCACAATAGTGGAATACCTCGATTGGGCTCATGTCGGGCGAATGTGCAGGCCACACCATTCCTTGGAACGCTCCAGGATGCTCCTCTTATCAATTCTGGACAACTTGGGCCCGATAGCACAGTGCATTATCCTGCTGGAATATCCCATCACTGTGGGGGTACATGAAGTCCATGAAGGGCTCCAAATGGTCACCAAGCAGTAAAAGCACAGTGGACCAGTAGACCCAACCCAAGCCATGAGAACACACCGCACACCAGTATGGAACCACCACCAGCCTGCACAGTGCCTTGTTGACAACTGGGGTCCATGGCTTCATGGGGTCTACACCACACACAAACCCAAACACCCAAACAACTGGTACCATGCCACATGCTGCCAGTCCTCTAGGGTCCAGTTAGCAACCTCACGAGCCCAGGTGAGGTGCTGTGTGCGGTGTGGTGGTGTTAACAGAGGCACTCGGGTGGGTCTTCTGCTCCCGTATCCCATGGAAGCTAAAGAACGCTGCACTGACCTGCGGGACATGCGTGTGGGCCTCCTGTATTGAATGTGGATGTGATTCCGAGTCGCTTGTCTGTTCACACAGACAGTTCTAGCCAGATGTCGCCAGTCACCATCATTAAGCACTCGTGGGCGGCCACTGCACTGTCCACTGTGGGTCATAATGCTGTCTATGACGTATTCCCGGTACACATGTGACACTGTGGATCGAGGAGTGTTAAATGCCCGCACAACTTCGGAAATGGAATGTCCCATCCGTCTGGCACTCAGTATCATTCCTCGCTCCGATAACTCACGTCTCCTTGCCATGAGCACGCTGGCCAGTGTTCAGCCTCCCTCACTAGATAACACCTCACCACTTATACAGGTGTGGGCGTTCCCAAGCCGTCCCCTGAAGGAACACCACTCCAGAATCAGTCTACATACTGATATCACACGGCATCTGGTATGTCAGTGTAGAACCCTGACATGAACTGACCGACCAATTTCCACAAATTAGCTGCACCGCTGATAAACTCCCCCACCCCTCAGATCTACAGTACCTTAATGTTGACCGTGCAGTAGCCATAGCCTTTCTCCAGAACAGTGACCCAGGCCACTCGATCTTGGAACCGGCCCAGGAAATGAGAACCCGGAGAACAAGAACCTGAGAAACACACACAAGATCAACATTCAACAAGCGTCAATGCAGCTGATCATGTCACCCAATCCCAGCGGCTCCCGTAAACCAGGTTTAAACTCACCCAGCGCTCCATTAGCAAAAGCTTGTTTTAGCGCTGACGCTAGCCTGGCGCTGAGCTGCTGGTAGTAGACAGAATCAGGGCACGGACAGGCTGTACCGGGAGTTTCAGGCCATGATCGCTGCGGCCGAGGGAAACCCACCAAAAACACGGGCAGAGTGAAGAGGGGCAGCAACGGGGCGGCCAGCAGGGCGGACAGCAGCACCACGGCCAACAGCAGCGGGCACAGCGCCCCGTTCAGTGCCAACAGGGCCCCGGCAGACTGGCGCCGCTGCTTCGTCTCTGTCCACGACGTGATGAGGACCGTCAGAGCAAACTTCAACTTGGCCAAAAACTGAGAGAGACGGTCAGAAACCAGAGACACCTGAAAGAGAAGAAGAGCTTTACAAAAATCACATTGTGAAATTCCGCTTTTAATGATTTTATATTCTCATCGCTTGAACAGATCTGGATCCGAAATCTACTCGGTGATCATTCCAGCTCTTTCCTTGTGGTGAGGAAGAGAAGAGGGGAGTCTGCAGTTGATAAGCTGAGTTACAGTCTTACACCAATGTAGGAAAACACAGTTCTGTGCCCCTGGGCTCTAATGTTAGCTAGCAAGTGAACCCAGCTAGCGTTAGCACATGCTGACAAAGGCTGACCCTTTGTGGAGACCCTTGATATAGTATGTGGGTTTAGAGGGTGATTCTTGCTATGGACCCACATCTTCATGTTTCAGTTGTCAGGCTTGTAAACCAGACAAGCTGACGAAGACAGCTAGCTAGCATAGCTAGCATCAGCGGCGCTAAGGTTAGCTTGCTAGCTAAGGCTAGCTTGCTAGCTAAGGCTAGCTATCTTTCCTTTAGCTGAGCATCACTCAAAAAAAAAAAACAGCAGACAACCAGAACATGAAGATACGAGTTCACAGCAAGAACCACACTATAGAACCCACAGACTGTATCAAGGAGATCTGCAAAAGACCCATTTGGCTTTGCCAGTCGGTGCTAACGTTAGCTAGGTTCGCTAGTTAGCTAAAATTAGAGCCCACTACCACCACACTGTGTTGTACTTCACTGGTGTAAGAACTGTAACTCAGCTTATCATCTGGAGACACACCTCTTCTCTTACTCACCACAAGATCTGGAAAGATCCGGAATGATCACTGATCACTTTTTTGGACAAGGAACAGCTGGACGCTTGAAAGGCTGGAATGATCACAATAACAGTAATAAACAACAATAACAAAACATCACAATAACAATACAACATCAGTATTGCCCACCACTATAAGCTGTACTCCGATACCCAGACTGTGCCAGGGTTGTGCGGTGCCCTCTCCATCTGCCAGCCTCACTATCACCACCACCACCATCTGCAGCAGGGCGTCCTCACTGCTCTGCCACACCTACAGCACACATACAGGGCAGGGTCACGATACAGAGACCACCGGCAGGATCTCGTCCACTTCATCGAAACAGCATATAACCACGGTCTGTACATCTACAGACAGCTCACGGTCAGATACCACGATATCTGTACAGACACGAGGACGACGTACCACTCTGAAGGCGCGCGTGAAGCCGATAGCCAGCGAGGCCGTGTGCAGCTTCTGCAGGGACACGTCCATGGCCAGAAACGCAATCATAGCAAACGGACAGACTGAGGGAAGAAAGAACAAACACAAATCAACATGGTTTCCACATCCTGGTCCTTGAGTTTCCCTGTCCTGCATATTCAACCCGATTCAGCAGATTTCTGAACCGCAGCACTAAACAATGTTTATCTTAACAATGTTGTGGGTCAATGACACACAGTCATTCTGACGGACTGTAATACACTACAGGAAGTGTAGGGGGCGATACGACCCACACGGTCATTCTGACAGACTGTAATACACAACAGGAAGTGTAAGGGGCGATACGACCCACACGCTCATTCTGACAGACTGTAATACACAACAGGAAGTGTAGGGGGCGAAACGACCCACACGGTCATTCTGACGGACTGTAATACACAACAGGAAGTGTAGGGGGCGATACGACCCACACGGTCATTCTGATGGACTGTAATACACTACAGGAAATGTAGGGGGTGATATGACCCACACGGTCATTCTGACAGACTGTAATACACAACAGGAAGTGTAGGGGGTGATATGACCCACACGGTCATTCTGATGGACTGTAATACACTACAGGAAATGTAGGGGGTGATATGACCACATGGTCATTCTGACAGACTGTAATACACTACAGGAAGTGTAGGGGGTGATGTGACCACATGGTCATTCTGACAGACTGTAATACACCACAGGAAGTGTAGGGGGCGATATGACCCACACAGTCATTCTGACAGACTGTAATACACCACAGGAAGTGTAGGGGGCGATATGACCCACACAGTCATTCTGACAGACTGTAATACACTACAGGAAGTGTAGGGGGCGATATGACCCACATGGTCATTCTGACAGACTGTAATACACCACATGACCCACACGATCATTCTTACAGACTGTAATACACTACAGGAAGTGTAGGGGGCGATATGACCCACATAGTCATTCTGACAGACTGTAATACACCACATGACCCACACGCTCATTCTTACAGACTGTAATACACCACAGGAAGTGTAGGGGGTGATATGACCCACACGCTCATTCTGACAGACTGTAATACACTACAGGTTGTGCCAGAATCTCCCTACCCAGGTTCAGCAGCACTCTGCGGACGAGTCCAGCGGCACGCAGACCCCGACTCCTCCTCCTTAAGGCCTGGACGCTGCTGACCTGCCTGGGGTACAGGGGGTTCAGGAACAAACCCCCACAAACACACGCACCCTGGAGTTCTCTCAGCACACGTGTGACCAACAGCAAAGCAATGAGGAGCCACCCCACCACAGCCTGAGGGCCTGGAGCTGATCCTGCTGAACCCCAGACCTCCACTGAACCAGAAACAAGGCTGAAGTTGCCTGCAGAGATCAGAAACAGTTGACGAGAATTCTACATCATTTTCCACACAGTGTAGCCAAAAATACCGTCAAAATCTTTTACGATTAAGAGGCTAATATCCTTATATTCCAGCTCATCTTAAATGGAACTATTTATTTCCTGACTCCTGGTTACCTGGGCCGGGGGACAGCTGGTGAAGCAGCCCAGCCTCGGTCATGGCTCCAGCCATGAGGAGCACGGAGAGAGGGAGGCCGAACCAGCCCAGGCTGAGGGAGTGGGGGTCACGGCTTCTGCCCCGGAAAAGCACCATGACCTGGGTGAGGTCCTGACTGAGGAGGAAACCCATGGCGACGGTGAAGAGGACCACACCAAGGGAGGAGGGGATGAAGAACGTGGAGACGGCGACGCACACGGAAGTCAGGAACATCACCACCAGCCTAAAGCACAACGGATACGTACACACAATCATCGTGGACCACATACGAAGGGAATCTGCATCTGAAACAGATCACTGTAATCGGATAACAACTGGTTGGTAACTGGTGGTGCAGTGATGGTGGTGGGAACCAGGGGTCACCATGGCTACAACACACATATAGACACTTTACTGACTATCTAAACCACCAGTGAACCTACACATGTCTTCCAGGTGTTATATGGAATGTTGATGAAAATCTGGAAAACCTGGAAATAATAAGTTTCTTTGGGGGACTATTTGACCTCACAGCGCCCTGCAGCATGTATCCCTCCACCATGAATGGAGTTTAAGGCTGAAATCTTCTCCACACTATCATAAACAGCGTCTCAGACATCAGGCAGCGTATTCAGAACCACCTCATGTAGTAACTTTCTGTGAGGGAGCTTTTAGAGGGGGACGTCTGGTTACCTTCACCACCACTGTGAACAGTTCTGACTTTATCTAGAACTGAGCGTTTCACACCGAACCCCTCTGAACGACTCTGGTTACCTCTTGCAGCTGTTTAATACTAGAAAAGACACTTTGTGGATTCAGGCGATCGACAGAGTGCGTACCTGTGGTTGGTGGCCATGGGTGACCCCCCGAGTCCGTGCACCAGGCTCTGCTCCATGGCCCACAGCAGCAGGGCGTCCAGGGGAGAGAGCATGCCCAGAGCCCACAGCACCGGGAGGGCCACAAACAGCACGTGCAGCACCTGACTGGCCACCTGCAGCTCGGCCACGCCTCCTCCTATACACCTGCACAGAGGGACAGGGAGAATGAGTGAAGGAACAGGGTCACTGAAAAGGCCACATCTGTGCATGCTACTCCTCTCTGCAGGAATCCTGACTCGTCCATTTCAATATTTTCCCATATATCGGAATTCTGGTCTGTCTAGCATGCAGTACCCGTTAATCGCTAAACTGAACAGCAGAAACCCAAAGTGTCATTGTGGAATTGGGCACGGATCTACCCAGAACTCTTTGTGGTTTTGGTTTCTGTTAATTACCAGCACATTATCAGCTACGTGTCCGCAGAGACTGATAAAACTGCTGACCAGTCTATACCAGCCATTCTTATTGGCCAACCCATATATGCTGGGTTGAGGTTTATATATATATATACATAGTTTTGAATTCACTGTTTGTCTGATGTCACACGTTTGTGATGTCACACTTTTACAGATACCTGCTTAACAGCAGCTCAACCCTGCCCATGTACACTGACTGTGTAGTTTCAACCCAGACTGTTTTTTGAATGATGCTCTGTACAGGACAGCCAATCAGAGCAGGGCTCATTTACATAAACCAGTCTTTGAAGTACAACAACTAAAAACCTGTTTAATTCTAAGTGACACAGAGAGGACATTTGATGGTCGTGTACAACATGAATTGTGACTGGTTTTGGTGCATAAAACCACGAATGATGTACAAGAAGAACAGGATACTGGCCTTTTAAACACCAGAGCATATAGAGCGACTGATAATATCGGGTGACTGATCACCAGTGTCACGTTTACACTTCCGGTTACACTGTGGAATAATACCATCACCGGGAACAGCATGTCATATTTATTATACAGCATTTATTATACGGGAATAACTCCTTTTCCACAGGATATGACGGATAATATAACCTGAGGTTATTTCTGTGGCTCATTTTACAGCTGCCGGAATCTTTACTGACACGGGAGCGCACCGTAAGTAAACATGACTGACATGGTGCATTTGGACAGGACTGAAATCACAGAGGAACGCCGGTAATGATTACTTCATCCCACCTCTCCATGGAAAACTAATCCCGTCCCAACTAATATCCTCCATACGGCTGACTCTCCGGCTCGCTGTTGTTGTTGTGCCTGCTTGTAAGTTAAGTCTATATTATCCGATACCCAATCCAGCTGACTTTGTTAATATCGGGATCAATATCCGATCCTAGATCGGTGCATCCCTAAAACGTACTTCACAGGTTATGATACGTATATTCCATAATAAGAATATACAGTTACTATATACAGAAGTACATAGTACTTCTGCCTATGTTTGAACGGACACACCTCAGCGCCAGGTCCACAGAGATGAAGGCGAGGATGTAGAGCGGCCTGGTGAGGGGCGTGATCTCGTAGGTGTCCTGAGGCTGAAACGTGGCCGTCTCCGTCGCCGTGTTGACGATTAGAGAGTATTCCGCAATGCAGAGCGTCACCCAGCTGAGCACAAACACGGGCACCACTGCACCCATGCCCACCCCGGTGTCTGCATACACCACGCTCAACCTGTCAGGCAGCAGGTACCACGTACCCAACCCACAGAGCACACCGGCCAGCACCGTGTGCAGAACCACATTAACCATGAACCTCTTTCCGGGCACCACGAAGCGCACCGTCTCCGGGGCCACGCAGTGGGTGAATTCCACTTCCTCCTCATCTGCCAGGATGTTATTGGCAGCCGGAAGTCTTTGGACTGTCCCCGTTCTCCGTGCCACGCACTGGGCCAGCGTCTGCAGGATGGCGCCGGCCCCAAGCATGAGCGCCCCAGACAGGATGCCCGCCCGAGCATCGTCGAGCGCCCTCAGCTGGTACAGCAGTGTGCCAATGCCTCCCAGCAGCCACGGGGTCAGGAACAGCACCAGCTGGTGCACGTAAACATACGGGGGGGCGCAGTAGCCCAGCTTAAGCCTCGGCCCCCCCAGCACGGTCTGTGGGAAGCGCTTCCAGAAGAACTCCTGCTTGTAGTCGTTGAGCAGGGGGACGTCAGGGCCCATGATGTTCGCAGCACAGTGGTCATCTCCCCAAACCTCCGTCAATGCCCACCGGCATCTTCAGCTTTTTCTTTCTTTCCTCACAGACACGCGGAGTCATTTACTGCATGACGAGAAGAGTAGAAAGTTACAAGATAGTATCTCAAAATAACGAGACAGTGTCTCAAAATAATGGCTCATTGTTTCAAAATAATGAGATAGTATCTCAAAGTAAAGAGATAATATTTCAAAATAATTATACAGTGTCTCAAAATAATGAATCAGCATCCCAAAATAACGACTCAGTACATTAAAACAATGAGATAGTATCTCAACGTAATTAAAGTGTCTTAATGAGACAGTGTCTCAAAATAATGAGATAGCATCTCAACATAATCAGATAGCCTAGCATCTCAACGTAATTTGTTTCTCAAAATAATGAAATAGCGTGTCACAATAATGAATTAGCATCTCAGAATAACAACCCAGTGTCTCAAAACAATGAGATAGTATCTCAAAATAACTAAATCGTGTCTTAAAATGACACAGTATCTTTAAATAATTAAACAGTGTCTCAATAATAATGAGATAGCATCTCAAAATAATTAGTGTTTCAAAATAATGGGATATAATCTCAAAGAATTAGTGTATCAAAATAATAAGACAGTATTTCAAAGTAATGAGACAGTATCTCAAAATTACTCTGTATCTCAAAATAACTAAATAGCATTTCAAAATAATGAGACAGTATCTTAAAATGACTCTGTATGTCAAAATAATGAGATGTTACCTCACAATAATGACCTAGCATCTCAAAATAATGAGATGGTGTCTCAAAATAATGAGATAGTGTCTCAAAATAATGAGACAGTATCTTACAATGACTCTGCATGTCAAAATAATGAGATAGTGTCTCACAATAATGACTTAGCATCTCAAAATAATGAGACGGTATCTTAAAATGACTCTGTATGCCAAAATAATGAGATGTTACCTCACAATAATGAATTAGCATCTCAAAATAATGAGATAGTGTCTCAAAATGACTCTGTATGTCAAAATAATGAGATGTTACCTCACAATAATGTCCTAGCATCTCAAAATAATGAGACACTATCTTAAAATGACTCTTTATGTCAAAATAATGAGATAGTGTCTCAAAATAAGATAGTATCCTATAATAATGAGATATTGTTATAAGTAGGTCCTGCATATTTGTATCTGAAGTGGCGGGAATGGGCTTCCAAATCACATGAACATAAACACAGAGCATGAAACGAGAAGATATGCAACACAAAGCGTGTTAATAAAGCGTGGTCTGATTCAGGATGGGTCAGAAATGAGCTTCAGATAGCCAAAAGCACATTAAACGAAGAGCTAGAGCTGAAGAGCTAGACGAGCTCAGAGCTGCAGCGGCTGTTGCCCTGCTGGTCTGTTGCTGTTTACAGTAGCTAAGGCTGCTAGGCTAACCAGCTAGCTCAGACCATAGAAATCAGGCAGGTATGAGATTTTAGGCTAATTAATGTTTAACTAATCGACTTGATTATTATTTTATTATTGTTACTTTTATTATTGTCGATATATCAGATGAAGCTGAAGTTGGCTTTCTATTCGCTAGCTTCTTGTTCGAATTCCCCGTTCCACCTTAAATGGTGCAGCAGTTCCATTCTGGCGCCTGAGGCGCCAGAATGGAACTGCTGCACCATTTAAGGTGGAACGGGGAATTCGAACGCTTCAGCTCCTTATACACTAGCAGGTACTGGCTAAAAAGAGCTAGCATCGCGACAAAAGCAACAAAAGGAACACTGATATTAAGATTACGCTATAGATGCCTAGAACCGGCAGAAATGACCACTTTTGAAATTACGGTCAGAAGTAATGACGTAATATCCGCATTCAAAACAGAGAGCTGTCCATAAAAACAGTGATGCTAACGTTAGCAGCGATGCTAACCCAGCCTCCAGCCTACCCTACAGAGCACCCACTGGCCATGCGTTGTGTTTATATGCTCCTTTCCATGTAGCTCCGTTAAATACGACTGGTAAAGCCGGACTGACCTCTCGGGTGGAGGGGTTTGAGGCGTGCAAGACGTTTGCATGTTTATCGCCCCCCTCGCAGTGTAGCCCATTGCTGCTGTTTTCCCATAGAGCTCCATAGAAGAGCGCCCCTTGCGGACATCGGTGCGCACTGCAGCACTGGTCCACAAACCCAGCCACAGAAGTTACGGTGGTGCTGAATGCAATCAGAGCCTCACAGCAGTGTGGCAAATGTTCCCCAGAATTGAATAAACACGGCTTTCTGCTTTTTCACATTTCACACTCGTGAATGATCCTGCCTGTCTGTCCAAAGCTCACAATCTCTTCTACTTTTTGTGGAAGTATAATATTATTATTAATAATAGTAATAATAATAATAATAACAAAAATAACAATAATATCAAAAATTAAAATAACAACAACAACAATAATAATAATAATAATTAGTAATAAATATTATTA
>CM067478.1:38645753-38666582 GCA_034552555.1 Semaprochilodus insignis
TGGAAACCCATTCCATGAAGCTCTCTACACACGGTTCTTGAGCTGATCTGAAGGACACATGAAGTTTGGAGGTCTGTAGTGATTGACTCTGCAGAACGTCGGTGACCTCTGTGCACTATGCCCCTCAGAATCCGCGGACCCCGCTCTGTCATTGTACGTGGTCTACCACTTTGCGGCTGAGTTGCTGTCGTTCCCAATCACTCCCACTGTGTTATAATTCCACTGACAGTCGACTGTGGAATATTTAGTAGGGAGGAAATTCCACGACTGGACCATTCTTTCCTACCCATTAAACCATGGGGTATATGGCTCCATCACCAGTCAGCTACATTTCAGCCTCGTAGCTCCAGTACTAAAACTAACGAAGCTTAACTTCAGACACGAATCACATCTTTGGGGGGCGCGGTCCATGAACAAGCACGTTCTATGTTTACATGTGTGTTTATACATACATTTATTGCTGTGGTGCGTGTCCTCCAGGTTAGCGGTGATGAGGATTTCGTGCTGCAGGCTGTTGGAGCCTCGGACAGGAGCGCGGATCAGCGGAGACAAACCGGGAAACACCACCTCAGCGCCCACTGCTGGAGGAACAGGGTACTTCGCCCATAGACGTTCACATATAAACCAGTTGTCTTACAGACAAACGCTATATAAACATTATTTTAATATGCTGCACCTTCACATACGAAAAAAATTAAAGTAACTGTTTAACAGCAGAACATCAGGAATGAAGCGCTAATACGCTAAATATCCAGAATACCTGGAAAAGTGGCGGATAACTGATAAACGTAAATATTTGAATACATAAAGTTCATAAACGTACCTGTGCCTCGGTATACATTAGCTCCGCTCTGGTCCGTTCCTCCAGCGTAACTGTGATGCCGTCCAGCACCTGCAGGCCAGGGAGCCGCAGGACCACCACTGACCTGTGGAGGCAGCGCCGAGCCACCTGAGACATGCATGCAGGTTGTCTTAATACTGTCAGATTGTCTCATATACTGCATGTATCCCATATTAGAACTTCTATGTAACATTTATATGTTTGTGTATTAAATATTTATAAATATTCCACATTTTGGCCATAAAAAATGCAGATCATGTGACCCAAGTGTGTGTGTGTGTGTGCGTGTGTGTGTGTGTGTGTGTGTGTGTGTGTGTGTGTGTGTGCAAGTTTTTCTTACCGGGTTGCCCACAACAGACAGCTCTATTAACGATGGAAGAACCTCCAGCTTCTCCAGCTCTGCAACGTCCTGCAGAAACAAATGCAAAACCAACACTCAGTAGCACTTACGCTAACCAGTCAGCGCTCAGTAGCACTTATGCTAACCAGTCAGCGCTCAGTAGCAGTTATGCTAACCAGTCAGCTCTCAGTAGCAGTTACGCTAACCAGTCAGCGCTCGGTAGCAGTTATGCTAACCAGTCAGCGCTCAGTAGCAGTTACGCTAACCAGTCAGCACTCAGTACCAGTTATGCTAATCAGTCATGCTAATCAGTGATGCTACCAATCCATTCCTGGGTATCAGTGCTGCGCACCTGCAGTTTGTTGTTGTCCAGGTGAAGCGAGCGCAGCTGGCTGAGTGGATGCAGGTGGCTGAGGTCACGGAGGCGGTTCTCCGACAGATGGAGCTCCAGCAGAGCTACCTGAAAGCTAAACGAGGTGGAGCTCACAGACCTCAACCGGTTCTTGTCCAGTGCCAACTCCCGCAAATGCCGCAGACCCTCCAGACCCTCCACCTGCAGTATATCATTACCTTAGAGAGAGAGAGAGAGAGGTGATGGAAATCAGTTCATTGAAGAGTGATGCAGTAGCAGACGCAGAATGTTTTTCGAACTCCTTAAAGTTCTAGATAAATGTAAGACCTTGCGTGTATGTGTGTGGTACCTTGTAGGAACAAGACTTTGAGGTTGGTCAGTCTGCTGAGCTGAAGATCACCCAGGCTGGAAATACTGTTATAGCTCAAATGCAGAACCTCCAAACTGGACATCAGTGGCTCCAAAGTGTCCCCACACACAGCTTCTCTAAAAGAGTCGGAGGGAGGAAGGGAGAGAGACCCAGAGAGAGAGAGAGAGAGACAGAGAGAGAGAGAGAGAGAGAGAGAGAGAGAGAAGGAGGAAGAGAGAGAGGGAGAGAGAGAGAGGTAGAAGGAAGAAGAGAGAGCGAGGTAGAAGGAGGAAAAGAGAGAGAGAGGGAGAGAAAGAGGTAGAAGGAGGAAGAGAGAGAGATTATAAACACAGTGACAGTGTGTGTGTGTGTGTGTGTGTGTGTGTGTGTGTGTGTGCGCGTGTGTGTGTGCATGTGTGCGTGTGTGTACGTACCTGCTGGTCCTGCTGTTCTGCTGCCCGTATCCACTGGAGTGGACCTTCTGGTAGAGCACCTGTCTGCTGCTGAGGTGAGTCTGAGCTTTCTGACGTGGGAGAATCGACTCGATGTGGTTGTAGTTCAGGCACAACGCCTGCATCAACAACACACACACACACACAATCACACACAATCACAAACACACACACACACACACACACACACACACACACAGTCGTCACACACACACACATCAAAATCACTTCACTGAGATGCTTTTATGTGGTTCATAGAAACGAGTGGAGAAAATGTGGAGAGTTCAGATTCTAAACATTCAGTCTACAACACATTTGTGCTTGTAAGAAGAAAAGAAGACATTGTATTCTTTTACTGTTCATCCTTCATCAGTTCATCAAACTTTCAAAACTTCAGAATTATTTTTTACTGTTTTCACCTGTTTTACATTTTAATAATTTTAATACAATAACAAAATCAAATTCATCAGCACTGGCAAACACACACACACACACACACACGCACACATGCACACACATGCACACACACCTTGACGTTGGGCAGATAGATGAGTCCGCTGAAGGAGGTCAGATTGTTCCGCTCCAAATTAACGTAGTGCAGATTCACAAACAAATCAGCAGGAACAAGATCCACCATCCTGAAAGAGAGAGAGAGAGAGAGAGAGAGAGAGAGAGAGAGAGGTGAGAGAGAGAGTGAGAGAGAAAGACAGAGAAGAGAGATATAGACAGAAAAAGAGCAAAAGAGCAAGACAGAAAGAGAGAGAGATGAGAGAGAGAGAGAGACCGAGAGAGATACAGAGAGAGTGATGAGAAATGAGAGACAGATGAGAAATGAGAGAGAGAGACAGAGAGTGAATGTGTGTGTGTGTGTGTGTGTGTAAGAGTGAATGTGTGTCTGTGTATGTAAGAGTGAATGTGTGTGTATGTAAGAGTGAATGTGTGTGTATGTAAGAGTGAAAGAGTGTGTGTGTGTGTCTGTACCTGATGCCGCAGGTGGTCAGCTCCAGGTCAGTTATCTCTCTGTAGTTAGAATGGCCCAGTTTCTCAGACACCATGTCCGGCGTGAGTCTGCCTCCGAAAACATCTTTAGCATTCTCACACTCGGACACCTCCTACACACACACACACACACACACACACACACACACACACAAACACACACACAAACACACACACACACACATACATACACAAACACACAAATACACACACAAATACACACACACACACAAACACACACACACACACACACATACACACAAACACACACACACACACACACACACACACAAATACACACACACACACACAGGATAATAGTCCATGATGAGGAGAGTTTGTAACCCAGCATATGTACAGCCTTACTGGTCACTAAAGCAGATCTGCATACCATCAGTATCAGCCTACCATACTGACAGACAGTGTGCTGAGGCCAGAGTGTCTGCTGCTGGTGGGTGACCTGACTGTAATACAGCTTTTCAGTTCAGGATTTATAGATAACGAGCGTTCCCTTCCACCACACTGATAGAACTACACTGGGATCTACACGGGGTTCAGGCTGCTGTAGGGAAAGAGAACCAAACCGTCCAATCAAACCAAACTCTAAACTTCAGCCTTACACAGCAGGGTGAAGATCTACACTGTAAATGGCAACGTAAAAACATCATATCACTGTGGTATATGTGGTACATCGTGACGGTTGTACAGCCTTGGTGTCGTGTTGTCTCTGATATTCTCTAGCTCTCGGGATTAGGAGAACATCAGAGGCAGGTGTATATGGACAGGTCAGAGATCTGAGGAGTTTCTCTCACCACAGCGATGCCGTCCAGGGCTTTGAGTGAGGGCAGATGGAACACTATGTAGACACGATAGTTCTCCAGCTTCTCCACTAAAGGATTCCCGTACAGGTCCAGAATGATCAGGTTGGTCAGCACCTAGGAGAGGGACATTCTAGATTATACCAATGCCCTGACTACTCGGGGACTTCAGCTACTTGAAGGTCAGTCATAGCTGACACTATAATCTCCACTGAAAAGCACTGACCAGTACAGCGGGATGCTCCGCACATAAGGCTACAGGTTAGTCTGGAATTCAACAACCACATGTTTGACGTCCACTTCTCCCCAAAGAAATGAACATCTGATTGCATGCGGTCTGGCAAATTCTGTGCAGCCACATTTAACAAGCATTTGACCTGCTGACCTTTAGGTGGTAGATGTCCCGGGAGGTGCTGATGTTGTTGTTGCCGACGTAAAGTTCGAACAGGGAGCGTGAGCGCTGAACTCCGTGCAGGGAAGAGATCCGGTTTCTCTCGGCAGACAGGAAGTGGAGATCAGGCAGGTGCTCCAGCACCGTGGGGTCCAGACACTGCAGCTGATTACTGTTAACGCTCAGACGGGTCAGACGCCGCAGCTTACACACACCTGCACAGTACAGGTACACACTCAGGTCCAGACTCAAAGACATTAACCTTCAGCATGTATCAGCAGACAGGTCTTACAGTCGTGCGCTCGTGTCTAAAACATTTGATTGCATACGATTAAGCATACTGAGTACCATCCAGGCTGCTGATGCTGTTATGGTTGAGGGACAGCTCCTCCAGCAGGGGGCAGTGTTCCAGACCCTCGATGCATCTCAGCTCGTTATTATCGAACGAAGCCCAGCGCAGGTTCACCAGCTTGTCCAGATTAGTGATGCGGGACAGACGCTGACCAACCAGATTCAGAGCTGTGATCTGAGAAGGGAAAGCAGAGCTCTTTAAAACACTCTGCGCTCACTGTGGGAGATAAATCAGAAATACACTGAACGTAGAACACAGTCACATACTGTAAGTGTGTACGAGAAAATACATAGAGGGAGAGTTCGTTTGTGTACATTTTCAGGATAATTGTGTGTGATGTGTGTGTGTGTGTGTGTGTGTGTATGTGTACCTTGTTGATCCACTCTGTTTGGAGCTGTGTGGTGTGTGATGTGTGTGTGGCTGGGTATGTGATGTGTGTGTGTGTGTGTGTGTGTGTGTGTGTGTGTGTGTTTGTGTACCTTGTTGATCCACTCTGTTTGGAGCTGTGTGGTGTGTGATGTGTGTGTGGCTGGGTGTGTGATGTGTGTGGGTGTGTGTGTACCTTATTGATCCACTCTGGTTGGAGCTGTGTGGTGTGTGATGTGTGTGTGATGTGTGTGTGTGTGTGTGTGTGTGTGTGTGTGTGTGATGTGTGTGTGATGTGTGTGTACCTTGTTGGTCCACTCTGGTTGGAGCTGTATGGTGTGTGATGTGTGTGTGGGTGTGTGATGTGTGTGGGTGTGTGTGTACCTTGTTGGTCCACTCTGGTTGGAGCTGTGTGGTGTGTGTGATGTGTGTGTGTGTGTGTGTGTGTGTACCTTGCTGGTCCACTCTGGTTGGAGCTGTGTGGTGTGTGTGATGTGTGTGTGTGTGTGTGGGTGTGTGTGTACCTTGTTGGTCCACTCTGGTTGGAGCTGTGTGGTGTGTGTCCATGGCGAAGGCTCCAGGTGCGTGAGGAGCTGAGCTGCAGTGAGGAGACTCAGACAGCGCGGACGGTCAGCATGAACACCAGAGTGAGCCAGGAGACACTCCTACACCCAGGAGTAACATTACCGTAACAGTGGTTCTGTACAGAACCTTAAACACTAAAAGAACAGTCTGCATCTTAAAGGGTTCTTTGTACAGTGAAACGGTTCTTCAGACTGATGGAGAGTTAGTTGTACAGTATGTGGTTCTATGTAAAAATGATTCTGCTGTATGATGTGAAGCTTGTAACAACAGAAGAACCCTTTTCGGTGCTATGTAGATTTGTATGCGTGTATGTAGATTTCGAATCAGCTTTTTAAACATGTGTGTATGTGATTTACATTTACTACAATCACCTAATAAACATAATTAACCCAACGACTCGTTATCTGAATTTATCATTCATCCCTCTCACTCCCACACCCAGCTGCACACACTCACCATGCTGATTTTGGAGGTGATGGTGGCCTGTGCAGCAGCAGCGGCCTCCTCCTCCGTCACTAACACACCATCCAAGTGCGTGAGGCTCTTCAGCCGCCCCAACACCTCCATCCGCAGACGCTCACCCTGAACATACATTCGATTTATACACACGTGTGTCAGTTATTTAAAGACCACACCCACTTGACCTCCTTGTGGTGTTGGTGGCATTTTCCACTTCACACCATCCAAGTGATCCCATTCAGTGATGCTGTGGTCTGAACTCTGGGGTGGGGGGTCCAGTGTTTTGAGAACCATGGGTGTCACTAGGCCAAATTTAGGGGGGGCTTTGAGGGGTTATTTAGCCCCCCCTTCCCAAAAGAATGCACAATACTAGTTCAAATCATCTGTAGTTGATTCTCCTTCTTTATTATTTAACTGTGTTATCGCATCTCCCGACTCACTCTATATTGTAACAGCAGGGTGCGACCTGAGGGAGGCGCTTGTGTTTGTCTTTGGTGTGCTACAAGAGATTTTGACCAATCATATCATATCAGGATTGGCTCAGCACCTTCGTCACCGCTACTGTCCGGCACAACGACCACATTACTGCTAACGCCTGTCCCAGCCTGCAGCCGATCTCACGACCCCTCTTCCCATCACTCAGGAACAAGACCCCGAGATACTTCCTCCTCCAACTGGGGCAGATCCTCTCCCCTTACGCCGTGGGGGGCATAACATTCTTTTCTGGGACCATGAACTCAGAGTTCTTTTCAGTTGGAGGCAATTCAATTCAATTCAATTCAATTCAATTCAATTCAACTCAACTCTAAATTCACTGCATGTACAAATGTAAATTGAATATAATGGATTATGGATAAGGACTGATGGACACTCAATCATATTCGGTTCTAACTAATCAATATGATTTCCTCACCTGGGTTGTCCAGGGGTTGTGGCGTGTGTCCAGACGGAGCAGGCATGGCGTATGTTTGCGCAGTACCACAGCATCGTCCTTTGCGCTGGTCAGCTGGTTCCAGCGCAGGTCCAGCTGTGTGAGACGCCCGAGGCCCCGCAGACCCTCCAGAGACTCGATCCGGTTAAAACTGGCATCTACGTACTCCAGACTGGGCTGAGTTAAAGAGGAACATTGGAACTAAAACACGGGACACGCCTGACCAAAAAAGTGGATCCTACATTCCTGCTGTTTGAACGGGTCCATGAGGACGAGTCAGTTGGGCAAGAGAGCAAAGGGGCTGCAAATTAGCTTTAGCTTCAGTTAACCATGTTTATCTGTATTGGCACGGACAAATACTGTATATACACTTACAGATGTCTCAGATGTTCTCTACAGTGGTGGTGTTGGGAACCAGGGTTCTCCATGTCTACAACACACATACAGACATTTTACTGACTATCTAAACCACCAGTGAACCTACACGTGTCTTCTGAGTTTATATGGAATGTTGACGATGGGAAAATCTGGAAAACCTGGAAATAATGTTTTCTTTGGGGTCTATTTTTTTGCCCCACAACGCCCTGCAGCATGTATCCCTCCACCATGAATGGAGTTTATGGCTGAAATCTTCTCCACACTATCATAAACAGCGTATTCAGAACCACCTCATGTAGTAACTTTCTGAGAGGGAGCTTTTACAGGGGGACGTCTGGTTACCTTCACCACCACTGGGAACAGTTCTGACTTGATATGTTTCTCTAGAACTTAGCGTTTCACACCAAACCACTCCGAATGACTCTGTGTATCTATTAACTGTTTAATTACACAGAAATAACACTGGTGGAGTTTAATCTGCAGGTCACTCTGACTGCACGTCATGCCGCCGTATAGCTAAAGAAAGAAGAAGAGAAGCAGATGTGGAGATTCATTCTCTCACCAGGTGCGAGACATCGTCCAGGTGAGTGAACTCGTTAAAGCTGATGGTCAGGTGCCGCAGCGCTGTCAGACAGGTAATCTCCTTCAGCTTGCTCAGGCTGTTACCATGCAGATTCAACACCTGGAAAACAGAGTCCTGTGTTGCTGTAACCTCAACATATACCGTAGGTCATGTAACCTTTAGTCCCCATTTTTAACAATATCCAATCTGTGTTGGGTTCCATATATACTTAATATTGTCCAGAACCAGGAAGCGTGCAGAGGAGATCATCATAGAAGATCATCACTGACCCATCACATTACATTGTACACTACCCTCCACTTTCGGGACACTTTTCTCACTTCCTGTTCTGCTGTACTGCACTTTTAATTTATCTTATTTATCTGTTTATAAAAAGTATCACACATCACCCCAACCGCTGTACTGACTGTCTCAGACTGGTGCTCCATCATCTGTACTGACTGTCTCAGACTGGTGCTCCATCCTCTGTACTGACTGTCTCAGACTGGTGTTTCTTCTAGTACTGCACTTTCAAGCCTTGATCTGTCTCTACCTCCAGTCTGCTGCACTCTGCACTTTAATATACATATACAGCTACACATAGTGTAAGGTTTACAGGTATGTAAGGTAGTGTGTGTGTGTGTGTGTGTGTGTGTACTGTGTATTATGTTGTTACTCTCTAGCTACTGAAACCAAAGACAAATTCCTTGTATGTGTGAACATACTTGGCAAATAAAGCTTGATTCTGATTCTGATTCTGATTAATAATAAGGGCCACACAGTGTCACTGACTCTTTCTTGCGCTTATTTACACAGCTTAAACCTTCACTTCAGCCCAGTCACACTCTAAAAACCCTCCGAGGACTAGTTACAGAGCAGTGAGTGCAGTACACTGCAGCGGTGTGCTTACAGTGATCTGGCTGAGGACGTTCGCTCTGGCTGTGGTCAAGATGCTTTTCTCGTCCAGGCTGAGCAGTTTGGGACGAGGTTTGACGATGGGCTCCAGGGCCAGCACTTCTTCATCCAGAGCCTGATCACCACAAGCCAGAGGGTCCATGGGGGTAACAGGGCCTGGGGCAGAGGGGTACGAGAGCCGGGGCGTCTCCTGGATGGGGTTAGAATGGTACCATACACTGTGAGTGCTGTGATTTGAGTTTGGACACACGACTATAAAAGACTTCTCCTCCTCTGTTCTGATTCATTACAACAGTCAGAAAGCAGCATGTGCTCAGGCTTTGACACACAGGTTTGGTTGTACTGAAGTATGGCTGTGAAGACAGATGGTGGTGTATTGTTTTTGCAGTATATAATCTGCTGATGTGGCTTTAAATCTTTTATAAATCAAATTTGAATCATTTTCTAAAGAACCACAAACAAATTCAGAGTCAAAAGTATAATTTCAAGGAGATTCGAACTGAAACTACAGAACCACATACTGACTCTTGGTGGACGTGTCATGTTGAATCGGGGTAGAATCAGAGATACCATGTTAGACTGGTTCCTGAGGAATCGTATTTGGACTGACTCCGTGTGAAGGCAGAGATGTTTGGAACATACCTGTGTGATGTACTCGAAGTCGATGAGGTACTCAGGGAGGATGAGCTCGTGGTCAAACACGTACCAGACAGTCTGGCTCTGACTGCAGTCACAGCGCCGCGGCAGATTGGAGGAACACACTGAAACACACACGTGTAAAACTTAATGTATGTCTAACCTTATGAAGTTATATAAGCCTCTCTATCATTTATAACAGTGTTTAGACCTTCTGGGTTGAGTCTGAGGTTTAATCAGACATCATATCAGTTAAACGGGTCCAGTAAATGTTCTCGCTCTTATTATGCAGTCATGTCCCACAGCAGCTGTGACACCAATAATCCCACAGAACTGGCTGTGATTGGTTTACAGTGATGCGACATAGTAAAGTCATATCCTGGATGATCATTTGAAAGCTCTTCACTGCCTGTTGTTTGTACACGTTTATGCACATTTTGAATTTCTGTCACACTATACTGTACTCAGAGTGCTAGAAGGGACAGATTGAAGGCCGTTACCTGTTTTTGTCATGGGATTAATTCAGATAACAGGACATTAATCTGAGTATATTTATTCACCTTCTGTTCGATTTTTGTGAATTTTTACTGTGTCGAAAACTCGCAGACCAATCTACAGTGGCCGAGAAGGGCAAAACAAATGAACATTCAGAAAACAAAATTGCAAAAATAAAAATAAATTTACAAAGGAAAAAAAATTACATTCAAGAAAACAAAATTCCAAAAGTAAAAATAAATTTACGAGACGTGAAACACTTTTACCAGTGCCGAAACTCTTTTACAAACTGGGAATTCTGAGGAAAGGGCGGGTCTAACTGTTTGTTTGGCCGAGGTAGAGTGGGTGGAGTTTGGGATGGTGATGACGTTAAAGCATGATCTGTCCATTGTGTGGCGCGTGTTTTATCCAGCTGACCCGCTTCTGTTTTCCCTGTTGAAGGTCTTTAGAGTGTTTAAAGAGCAGACGGGAGAAAGAGACGAACAGGCGACTCTGAACCACGTGGGCTGTAAACAGTGGACTGTAAAAGCTCCCAGACATTTTAAGCTAGCTAGCTGGTTCTCCACTACAGCTAGCGTTACAGCCCACTTACCTTCATTAACATCTCCAGCTCTAAGTGGTTTAGACGTCGCCTGTTCGTCTCTGTCTTCCACCCACTCTACCACCGCCAAACAGTCTGAGGGACAAGGGTCCGCAACAAGCACTTCCTGTGTGTTAGACCCGCCCTTTCCTCAGAATTCACAGTTTGTAAAAGTGTTTCGGTACTGGTAAAATGTTTCGGTATTGGTAAATTTGTTTTTGCTTTTGTAATTTTGTTTTGTGTAATTTTTTCGTTTGTAAATTTGTTTTTATTTTTGTAATTTTGATTTCTGAAATATTAATTTGTTTTGCACTTCTCGGCCACAGTACCAATCACAGTAACTCTGCTGTTGGCATGATGACAGTCGAGATGGAAGGAGGAAATACAACTTTTCCACAAACATTAAAAGGATCGGAATGTACTAAAGCAGCTTAAACTGGACTACGGACTAAATCATAGCCTGTGTGGAGTTCCAGCTTCTGCGTGAAGTGCCGGGTGGTTTCCAGAACGGACAGTAGTCCAGTACCACAGACCGTGACTGTTTGTTTGGTGCTTCATTTAGTGGAGCTGCATCTCCATAATCAGCTCAAACTGGACTACGGACTAAATTATAGCCTCTGTGGAAGCACCCAGAGTTCCAGCTTCTGCATGAAGTGCCGGAGTGGCTTTCCAGAATGGACAGTTTTCCAGTATTACTGTTTGTCCGTTCTGCTGGTAGCAAAAACCGTGACTGTTTGTTTGGTGCTGCGATGCCAGCTGTGAAGTGAAAGAGAGTATTTGCCTGTACTTTACATTGTGTTTGGTGCTAAATAGCCTCTGGACTGTAGGTTGAAAGCCTGCTGTTCGTTCCTGTGTCCACCAGGTGTCACTAACTCGTATCGGTTCTGAAAGTAATGAACCAGCTACTTATATAAGTCAGCGCAAATCTGAAATCATTTCATTCCTTAGCGTGATGTGAAGTGGTCCTTTGTACGAGGGAGGGTCTCTGAGCTGGCTGAGTGTTTTCTCTTCAATACCTAAATGCCATCAAATCTTCACAGCAATGTTCCATCATCCGAGACGGTGACAAACTCTTACCTTTGCCCAGTGTCTCCTGGTTGGTGGTGGGTTGTCTGGTGTTGGCCTTGCAGTAGACCGAGTGAACTTTGGGATAGAGGTCAGAGTTCACAGGCACTCCGTCTCTCGCTGGAACACTGTGACCCAGGAACACTTTACACACGACCAGCTGACCTGAGAACCACAAACACACTCATAAAATAACCAGCTTTCAGCAGCATCCTCAGACCATCACACAGGATCAGAAAACATCCACCAGAGAAAACCACCTTCTCCATCATCAAGAGAAGGCTGGAAAACTACTGTTCTAGATAATCAAGTGCAGGTTAAGAAAGCATGCTCTAGAGGAGTGGAGGTTGAGAAACACTGCTATAGACAATTAGGTGAGAAACCCTGCTCTAGATAATCAAGTTAAGATTAAGAACTACTGTTCCAGATAATTAGGTGGAGGCTGAAATTTTTTGCTCTAGATAATCAAGTGAGAAACCCTGCTCTAGATAATGAAGTTAAGATTAAAAACTGCCATTCTAGATAATGAAGTCAGAAGAATGAAGGCTGAGAAACTGCTCTAGATAATAAAAAAAAGCTAAGAAACACTGCTCTAGACGTGAGAAACACTGCTCTAGATAATCAAGTTAAGATTGAAAGCTACTGTTCCAGATAATTAGGTGGAGGCTGAAATTTTTTGCTCTAGATAATCAAGTGAGAAACACTGCTTTAGATAATGAAGTTAAGATTAAAAACTGCTGTTCTAGATAATGAAGTCCAAAGAATGAAGTGAAGGTTGAGAAGCTGCTCTAGATAATCAAAAAAACTAAGAAACACTGCTCTAGATAATCAAGAGAGAGAAACACCGGTCTAGATAATACAGTTAAGATTAAAAAAAAATACTGTTCTAGATTATCAAGTGAAGATACTCAAGTGAAGGATGAGAATAACTGCTCTAGATAATCAAAGGAGAAACACTGCTTTGGATAATCAAGTGAAGTTTGAGAACTCCTGTTCTAGATAATCAAGTGAAGGCTGATAAGCAGTGGAGAACTGCTGCTCTCTTGTGCAGAATGAGGAGGTCCACACCGTGGGTGAGGTGCGGAGGGTCCGCTGGGTTTTTGGTCTCGTGTTTAGTGCCCGGTCTCCGAGCAGATCTCATACGCAGCTGCTCGCACGCACTCACACTGTTGGAGAGAGGAACGGTTCTGTTTCCACGTGGATCCTGAGGAGAGAACACAAACACACATGGTCACGTGTCCATGGTGAAGTGACTAAGCAGCACGTCTGAAGGAGTTTAGACTGCCAGTGGTCGGAATCAGGACTACCTTATAGCTGTCAGCTGATATGAATCCATTCTCCAGAATATGGAGAACCTCATTCGTGTCTGTGCTTCTTTCAGGACCAGGAACATAGAACAGATACTCCATATAGCGCCTGTAGTTCCTAACGCAAACACACACAGACATACAAAGCAGTTGATCCAGCCCGACAGAGAGACCTGGCTGAGTTCTGTTTCCACCTTCAGACTGATGCCTGGATATTCCGGGGTCTGTGACTCAGCCAGACTGTACATTAGACACGACTATGGAACGTCCAACACAGAGATTTACCAGGATCTCATTTATCAGGTGCTGTGTAGTGTTAGCTTTGACCAGGAACTCTTACCTGTGTGCAGGTATCAAATCCCTGTCTGCTGCACGCAGGGGAGCCGTGTTATTCACTACATTATATTAGAGGAGGGCAAAGTGCAGTACGACAGAAACACTGTCTACAGAATTGAACCCATGTTTGTGTGATAGCACTCATAGCCGTTACTGTTTCAGTGTAGTCGCTCTAGAACGAACTCCTTCAGATTTTTGGTGCCTGTACTTTCTAACATGATGAAATTGTGCTGGAAGCGTGGTCCAGTTACTGCGGGCAGGTCCGACTCACTGCGAGAAAAACGGTGGTTCTTCACTGGTCAGCAGGAAGTGAAGTTTATCCTCAAATCTCAGCCGGAGCGCACGGTTATGGACCCGCATGATCCGGTTGATCTTAATGCCGGTGACGTTGTAGGATTTGTAATCCCAGACACAGAAACGAGACAGCAAGAGGTCATAACAGGAGCTAAACCTGAAAACACAGACAGAGAGAGAGAGAGAGAGAGAGCGAGAGAGAGAGAGAGAGACACAGA
The DNA here is from genome assembly GCA_034552555.1 of Semaprochilodus insignis. Lineage (NCBI taxonomy): Eukaryota > Metazoa > Chordata > Actinopteri > Characiformes > Prochilodontidae > Semaprochilodus > Semaprochilodus insignis. The sequence goes on from CM067478.1 coordinate 38,659,775, forward strand.
GAGAGACAGAGAGAGAGAGAGACAGACATAGAGAGTGAGAGAGAGAGAGAGAGACAGAGAGAGACAGAGAGAGAGACATAGAGTGAGAGAGAGAGAGAGAGACAGAGAAAGAGAGAGACAGACAGAGAGAGAGAAAGAGAGAGAAAGAGAACGAGAGAGACAGACAAAGAGAGAAAGAGAGAGAGAGAGACAGAGAGAGAGACAGCGAGAGAGAGACAGAGAAAGAGAGAGATAGACAGACAGACAGAGAGAGAGAGAGAGAGAGACAGCAAGAGAGAGACCGAGAAAGAGAGAAAGACAGAGAGAGAGAGAGAGAGAGAAAGAGAGAGAGACAGACAGAGAGAGAGAGAGACAGCGAGAGAGAGAGACAGACAGAGAGAGAGAGAGAGAGACAGCGAGAGAGAGAGCGAGTGAGTGAGAGTATGAATCATAAGTACAGTTCAGATTTACACATGGTGATGGCGATAGTGACAGTGATGGTGGTAATGAAGATGGTGATGGTGGTGAGAGTTGAGAGTGATGTTGATGTAGATCACAGTGATGGTGACAGAAATGGCAAAGTGATGGGGATGAAGGTGATGGTGGTGAAGGTGATGTGATGGTGAAGGTGATGATGATATGATGGTCGAGGTGATAATGTGATGGTGAAGGTGATGATGTGATGGTGAAGGTGATGATGTGATGGTGAAGGTGATGATGCTAACAGTGATGATGACTGTGATGATGATAATAGTGATGGTGATTGCGATGATGGAGTTAACTGATAGGGATGGTGAAGCTAATAGTAATGGTCATGTTGAAGGTGTTGATGATGTGATGATATTGGTGAAGGTGATGATAGTCATGATGATTAAGGTGGTGATGATGGTGATTATGGTAACAGTGATGATTGTGATGGTTACCAGGCATCACTGGTGTTTCCCTCCTCAAAGCGAATGTTTCCCACTGTCTCCAACTCCATTACCAAGAAGTGGATCATCAGCTCCTTCCTGTCCGATGCCTGAGTGACATCTCGCTGGAAACACGCCTCCACTCTGGGAAACACACACACACACACACACACATTACTAAGTACAACAGTCACGGTCAGTCAAGCAGGTGCTCACCTGATTCCACTTGTTTATTTAACAGATCTCAACAGGTGAACTCCTGCCTGAAACCTGCAGCCACACTGACCCTTTGAAGACAAGGTCAAACAGCCCTGGTCAGGTTTGCTACACTGTTAGCACTTATTCATGCATTTGCATAATTAATTCCATTATTAGTTACATAAGTAATAGCTTTTTGTTAGCCTTCACCCTCCCAGTAGCTATGTATACTAGAGGAGACGTAGCTACCAGGTGGCCCCCACCCCTCGACCCCACCCAAAAAAACAGGACTGCACAGAACAATAACTTTTCATCAAACTAAGATCACGACACAGACGCACTCACTCCTCTATCCTCTGTTCCCAGGTTTTGATCCTTTCTCTGATGGAGGTCAGTTTGTGCTGAGCTCTCTGCTCGTGCCCAGGCTCTACAGGCTCCTTGTTTGAATCCCAGTGAAGCCCCACACCCTCTGGACACGCCCCCTTCCTGCCTGTAGCCAACACCTCAGACAGCTCACACTCCAACTGCACAGGAGAGACATCCAGCACACAAGAGCTTCAGTACAGGAGAGAGATCCTCCCTCTGGCGTGTACTTTGGGCAGAATGTTTAAATGCACAAAAAGCTTCATCTCAAACTGCACATGCGTTTAAACCACCTGTTTTCCGACTATAAGAGTGAGCTTTTAATGATACTTTGGAAAACAAATCTGGCAATGATCATTTATTATTTAGACCATTCCTGCTCTTCATACTCAGAAGGATATGATGAACTATTTACATGGATTTTTTCACAGTGAATTAAAAGTAATGGTGAAAATCAAACATTACTGAATCTTACAGAGGCGATGTCCGCTCATATTGAGTGTGTGACTGCGTATACCTGTTGTGTGTGTGTGTGTGTGTGTCCTCACATGTTTGAATGTGCAGCTGAGTGTTTTGATCATCTCCTCTGGACGCTGCACTCGCTGCTTCCTCTGCTGCTGCAGTTTAGATTCAGTCTCTTCAAACTGTCTCTGAATGCAGCGCACCCGCATGTTATAGTACATCATCTTCTTCATCACTGTGGACTGAAACACACACACCGTCACCAGCAGCCGTGTGGCAGGTTGGTCTTCATTCAGCACCCTTTATTTAAGTCATTTCCAGTCATTCAGTGGTGTTGAGGTTCTAGACTCTGGGGTGGTCAGTCCATTGTTCAGCAGCTTCTTTGCTGGACGTGTGTGTCTCCTTTCCTCAGCGAGGAGCTTCTTGAACAGCCACACCTCTTTTCAGACCTCCATAGTGTTGAGTTGAAATAATGGAGAGAATCACCTGTGGAAGTTCTCCGATCTGAAGAAGCTTCAAGTGCTCTTTGTCTCTTTAGCTGTTACTCCGTGTCTCTGATCTGTTTTCCTTTGGCTTTATGCAAGTGGATTATCTAATATCTGCTCAGAAATATCTGCTAAATCATTTATACTCAGTGGCTGTTCTGACTGGACCTCGAGTAAAGGGAAGGTGCTCTGACGGCTGCACAGTACACGCACTCGTACCTCAGCGGCGTCTTTGGTGGTTTTGCTGGAGACGTCGTGGGAGTCCAGTCTGTGCAGGGTGGGCATGTGATACAGAATGTGTGTGTAGTAGTTACACAGCATGCACACGGGGTTTGGGCTGGACTGCGGATCCTTCAGGCTCAGTTCTCTCAGTTTACTCAGACGGGTCAGCTTGGTCAGCTCCTAATAAACACACACACATGCGCACAAACACACACACACACACACACACACACACACACACACGTACGCGCACACGTACAAACGCACAAACACACACACACACACATACACGTACAAACACACACATGAACACACACACACACACACACTCACATACACAAATACGCACACGCACATACACACACACATGCGCACACACACATGCGCACACACACATGCGCACACACACAAACACACACACACACACATGTGCACACACACACACACACACACACACACAAAGTTGGCTTCCTTAGTTTCAGCATCAGAGACGCGAGGCTAATGTAGCTAACAAGCAAATGGGAGCTTATACCCCACCAATTAGCATGGTGCTAACTGCACACCCAGAATCAAACAGGCTATTACTACACTGCCCCTAGTACTGATATATGTAAATCAGCTCTGCTCTGATTGGCTGCAGGTGCTGTATTGTAAAATACCATGTCAAATGGACTGTTGTTGCTGCTTACTTCCCATATTCGGACAGAGGAGTGAGGGGCACATTCAGAAACCTTCAGTCTTCCAAGATATGCACCCTTTAAGGAGAACACTTTCTGGAGGAGGTAAGGTTTTAGGAGGAGCCCTGTGCATTTCACATCACAAATAACCCTAAACTATCGCACTGACATCAAACAAACAAGCCCAGAAGCGAGAAGCATAAATCAGTCTTTCACAGCAAAACATCAGAACACAGATCAAGCTGGTCCTGGTTTGTGAGAGACGCAGACAGAAGCAGCACACACTGCACAGACACGCGGAACAACAAAGGCTCAGATTCAGCACCGCCGTCCTAATTCAACACGCCCGACTCCGCCCACACGGGAAAACTCAATCTGATTTCAAAGGAGCCTCTGTGTGAGAACAACGGCGAGCAGAGCACGCTGGGAGAAACACGCCATTGTTGCAGAGACACAGACGGAACAGCTGAAGTGTTCATTGAAAGAAGCTTCTTGCGTGTCATTTGACAGTGATTCCAATTCCCGGCCAGCCAAAGAAACGCTCCACTGTGGCCTTTAAAGAGACCCTCCACTGTGTTTCTACTGTCTGCTGCAGCTGTATAATATTCATGATACTCCGTTACCATGAAAAATCATTTCTCTAGAAAACTGCTGATTTGAAAAGCACTAATAGGGGCCACTGGAGCAGGCTTTTTCCAAAGATAGTCATCGTCTGTGGTAACTGACTTTACACTACAGAGGCAGGAGAAACAGATTAGGTTGAAAAACACGTGCATGCGCCTTTAAAGGAGCCATATGTAAGATTTTTAGTATAAAATATTGCAAAATGAACTAAAATGATCAACAGAGTGTGAAGACATAACAGTTTTGACGGTATATCAAAGACGTCTATTTATGGCACATTAGAGATATCCACTGAAGTTAGCATGCTAACCAGCTAGCCCCGGCCCTTCCTGTCTGTAATACCACTCTGTACCTGAGGAGGTGATAGGGAGTCACTGTAGCGCTGTAGTAGTGGAATCAGTCCAACAGGAGAGGATGAAGAAGTAGCTCTGCCGCCCTGACGGCGTGTTCTAACCTCTCATCAGTCATGTTGAAGGTGCTGCTCCCGGTTAGATCATTTAAGGGCAGGTAGACAATGAAAGGAGCAGCGGACACAACCATGGCTGAAGCTCTCGGCCGCTCTCGGCAAGAAACCACGTTCAGCAGCAAACAGAAGAAGTGATGTAAACAGAAGCAGAAGAAGAGTTAACACTGGTGCTGCTCTCCACCGCTGGAACGTACCTTAAATGAGCTGATGTTGTTTCCTGAGAGATTGAGAATTTGGAGGTTCTTATTTTGGTGAAGACTGGGCGCTGAAAAACAGGAACATAATAAATATATAATTATTGATATGTGTATATTTAGATATAAATATCAATAATTTGTAATTCTGTTGTTATTTCATTCAACTTACTTCTTACTACTACACATTGCAATTCATACCGCTTAACATTATTATCATGAAAAAGAAGAAAATGGTATGATATGTGTATTATTATTAAAAATATAATTTACATGAACCATTATTAACTTTTAATGGGCCCAGATTATGGAAAACCAAATTCATCTCTCTTTTCTAAATAAACCAGTTAAACAGTATCACATCATTACATATCGTTCACTCTCTAGTCCATATACGGAACGTGAGCGTAGGGTTAAAGGACAAACGAGGAGCAGCTTGGGGAGCACTGTACTGGAGCGTTTGTGGATTTTAGGATCACGGATTTGCTGATTAATGGAGGTACTGTACTCCATGCTTACCAATGTTCTGGATTAAATTATCAGCGAGGTTCAGTTCCTTCAGGTTCTCCAGCGTGTCCAGACCCTGTCACACAAACACCAGGTCACCCACAGAGCTGCAGGATCTGAGCTCAGACAGAGGCAATGAACACTTGCAGTACCTCAATCTCACAGATGGAGTTGCTGTTGAGCCAGAGGACCTGCAGGTTTATCAGGAGCTCAAGGCCGCTGATCTTACTGATCCTGTTGTCGTACAGAAAAAGCCGCTGCAGCTGCAAGCAGTTCTCCAAACCCGAGACTTCCTAAATATGAAGAAGAGATTACTCCATAAACCACCACAGCACCATCCGTACATCAACCACACCTACTCCACAGTGTAATAGTGAACAGACACAGAATATCCCACGAAACACCCACCTTACACTTCCACTAACTGGCCACTTTATAGGAAACACCCAACTTACACTTCCACTAACTGGCCACTTTATAGGAAACACCCACCTTACGCTTCCACTAACTGGCCACTTTATTAGAAACACTCACCTTGTACTTTTACTAAATGGCCACTTTATTAGAAACACTTATGTTAGGCTTCCACTAACTGGCCGCTTTATTAGAAACACCAACTTTGTGCTTCCACTAACTGGCCACTTTATAGGAAACACTTACCTTGTGCTTCTACTAACTGGCCACTTTACTGGAAACACCTACCTTGTACTTTCACTAACTGGCCACTTTATTAGAAACATCTACCTTGTGCTTCCACTCACTGGCCACTTTATTGGAAACACCGACCTTGTGCTTCCACTCACTACCCACAGTAGATGTCTGCGGTCACTCACCTTAAGCTGGCACTCTACCACCCAAAGCTCTTTGAGTGACGGACAGTTGTCCAGACTCTGGATCTGTGTGATGCTCTGACCCACGATGGTGAGCCTGGACAGCCTGGGGAAGAGAGAGAGTCCCACCATCCGCGGAAAGCCGGAGAAAAACATCTCCAGAGCAGTTATCCCACGCCCTTCCTGGGAAACCTTCTCAAAGGACACTCCGTTACAGAAGCACTGGGGAGAGAGGGACATCAGAGCAACACCAGAGCACTGACCTCTATTAAAGAACACTAGTATTAATAATAATAATAATAATAAAAAGGCGAGTGGAAATCAAGTAAATAAAAAGACTGAATAAGGAGGAGAAATGAAAAACACAACAACAAACACAAAAATAAAAGTAAATAATAATAAAGACAAAATAGGAAAAATAAAACAGGAAAAAAACTAACTGAAGAAAAATAAATATATATAAATATAAAATGATACAAATAAATACATGAGCAAAAGGTAGAAACACGCTGAAGTAAAAATATGTTTTAAAGGGGAATTCAACCAATATTTCAACATTTCTGAACAATCCAGAGTGTGTTTGGTGTGAGACGGTTCAGATGTTCTATACAGTGGTGGTGATGGGAACCAGGGTTCTCCATGTCTAGAACACACATATAGACACTTTATTGACTATCTGAACCACCAGTGAACCTACACGTGTCTTCTGAGTGTTGTATGGAATGTTGATGATGGGAAAATCTGGAAAACCTGGAACCTAATAAGTTTCTTTGGGGGACTATTTTACCTCACAGCGCCCTGCAGCATGTATCCCTCCACCATGAATGGAGTTTAAGGCTGAAATCTTCTCCACACTATCATAAACAGCGTCTCAGACATCAGGCAGCGTA
>CM067478.1:38676499-38689802 GCA_034552555.1 Semaprochilodus insignis
GTTACCGTACACCGACACACTACTTACAGCACACTAACGCATTACACTTACTGTGTTACCGTACACTGACACACTACTTACAGTACACTAACGCATTACACTTACTGAGTTGCTGTACACAAAAAAGCTACTTACAGTACACTAACACATTACACTTACTGAGTTACTGTACACCACTGAAATGGGTGTAGCGCAACCATAGAAATGTCACTTGCGTAAACATGGAAATGGGTGAGGTGTAACCATGGTAACAGGAGCTGTTCCCCTTCAGATGGATTGTTATCAATAAGCCCATATAATAACCCTAGTTCTGTCAGCCAGGGCGAGTGGACCGGCTCTATCAGCACACGGTTAGGAGGAGGAGCAGGGTGTATCTATAGGAAGTGACCATCACTTCTCAAATGGCTATTTTTAGCTCTGGAGAATGGACAGACATCACATACGCAGCCTCTCCTCCTCTCTACTCTCTCTTGCTCTCTCTCTTTCTCAAATATTCATGACCTGGAGCCTCGACTCCCTCTCCTCCCCTTTAATTCCTTTCACTCTCCCATGCATGTGCGCACACACACTCACACACACACACACACACACACACACACATTCCTTGCTTTTAAACACATGAGCACATTCAGACAGTCTCTCTCTCTCTCTCTCTCCCTCTCTCTCTCCCTCTCGTTTATTTAGCTCCCTCTCTCTATTCCTCTTCACCATTCTCACAAACAGAAGGGGGTCTATTTATATCCTCCGTGAAAACCCCCTCACTGTCTCTCAGAGTGTGAGTGAAAACACAGCACATCACACACACCATTAGCGCAGCATCGGTGGACTTTACCCTGATTACGTACTTGTGCTGATGTTATCATGTCCAATTAATCCTCATTTCCATTAACTGTGAATTCTACTAGTCACAAAACATAAAGAACCAGTTTGTCTATAGAGCAAATTTACAGCCAAATGAAGCTGATCAGCCAAGACTGAAGAGTTTTAAAGGGGTGATATAAAGTAACCCAACCACACGGCTTACAAACATGCAAACAGACACACGGACAGAAGCACACAGCCAAGCTAAAAATGTTATCCAGATTGGAAAGCCTGAATTTAGTCCATGTTTATGGATAACAGTGAGTCATACAAATCACATAATCAAGTCTATTAGAGATACTGAACACCTCCACCCACTTTTAGCCAGCTGTGTGTTGATTGAGGCCTGCAGTTAGCACCATGCTAACCATAGCAGCTATCAGCTACTTGTTCACTTGTTAGCTACATTAGCCTCTCAACTCCAGTGTAGAACTAATGGCCAATATTTATTGAGCTACACATACAGAAGTAGTGTCTCTCAGTATGGTGTCAGGCCACCGTGTTTGCCAACCCAACCTGCCAGACGTCTCGGCATGGAGTTGTAGAGGTTCCTAATGGTGTCCTGTGATAATCCATCCCATGCAGCTTGAATATCCTCACACAGTTCCTGCAGATGGTGCGGTAGGGGTGGAGGTGGAGTGAAACCAGGCCTTCTGGACGTGTGACGCGTGACAACAAACCGTTCATCTTGGTGCTGACCACGGTGCCTCCACACACGGATTCGTTGGTCGTCTCCACCAAGACTAAAGCGGGACTCGTCACTGAAGATGACCCGCTGCCATTCTGAGTCACTCCATGACAGTCTGGCACGACACCATTGCAGTCTTTGGTGACAGTGACGTGGTGTTAAGGACAGTCGTGGTAACGGTCTGTGTGCATGTAGTCCTGCGTGGTGCAGCCGTCTGCCAATGGTGCTGCACTAACAGGATGACTCATGGAGGACATCACTGCTCGCTGGATGTCTGCAGTCGTGGCTGTTGGGTCAGTCAGGTACAGAGATAAGGCCCGTCCTTGCTTAACACATGCGCGGCCGAGTGTGAAACTTTCATTAGTATGTCTCACAACGTCAAACCTACACACCAAGTTTCATTCCTGTGGGTTGATTCCCTCTGGGTGCAGCTATTAGTGCAGCTATTTTGATGATGAGTGTGTATTTATTGCACAAAAACTTTGATCTCTTTTTCTGCACAGTGTAAAAGCTCTAGTTCTCCTTTCAGTCTAGTGAATATTCATGATGGACCGACCAATAGAATTGCTCCAAACCTGCTTAGAAATAAACCTTGTTCCATCAGCTCCACTGCAGGTTAAGAAAGCTGGTTCATCCTCCTGTAAAGCTCCATTCTGGAGGGTTTTAAGGTGGACTGTATAATTCCATGAGGGCTATTGTATAGTTTGGTGTCTTCCCTTTTATTCTACAGTAAAGAATTAAGATAAACAGAAGGAGAACCTGCTATGAGGAGCCTTAGCTACTGATAACGTATATACCAACACTAAGGACAAGAGACATCCGAAAACACTAAAGGAGTAACAAGAGGATTGATGACAGGGTGGGACAGGGGAGGAGCCAAGACCAAAACAAAACAACAGCAGAGGAGGGAAAACACAGGCACACGGTAGAGACGCAAGGGTAAACAAAGACAACAGACAAAGGCCAAGACAGGACAAGACGTTCAGACACCAAACATGTCTCGGTTGATCCTCTACACTAGCTGGACCATTAGAGAGGCCTGAAAGCATTTTAGCTAAGCTGACCACACAGGATGGATGGCGTGAAAGCTGGATGCTGAGCTGAACAGCACTGATGTAAAGATCAATATCTTGTCTCTCCTACACAGCAATAAGTCAAACCTAATCCTCTTACTGCTGACCCACTGTCCACATCCAGCAGAGACCGTCTTCAGCTCTCTTCATCACTTGCTGATGCTACATCTGCTAGCTAGCTTAAAGGCTGGGACATGAAGCATGGCATTTTGAACATAGCTGTGTCCATTGTAGTCAAGGAGTAGAAACTCTTCTGTGGTAGCTAACAGACAAACCAGCATAGCCCAGCATATGTTGTGTTATGGATACTGGTATACTGGTCAGCCAGCATGAACTACCAGGGTGACTAGCTTAAACCAGCATTCAGTGCCTGCTAGTCTGTGCTGGGTTTTAGGCAGGGTGGAATTAGCATCATAGTGTTTTTATATATTTATTTATTTATTTTGTTTATGTTTATGGAAATGCTATCGAAGATGTGCTGACAGATCCAGGTGCACACTCATGGTCACTGTGTTTTGGCATCAAGGCTGAATATCTAGTCTGCAGTAGGTGATCATTAGGGCTGATCCTGAGTATTTTGGTATTGGGATATATGTTCGTTGGGTAGGTATTGGTTTTTAATTTTGGGATTCAGGTATTCGCTGCAAAATACACTCCACCGTGCTCACTCACACTGTCACGCTCCAGTTCAGGTTGCCAGCGGTAAGAGAAAGATGCAATAACAACCCCAGACCCTGTAAACCTTCTCACATGTGCTTCCTTGTTTATTCAGCACCACTGTGGGTCAAAAAGGGTTCAGGTCTTTCACTCCAATCCGCTTGTGAACATGTCCAGGTCCAGACCTCTACTGAGCGGCTGAGGTTGGCCTGTTCACCATGCTGCAGTTCTGTGTTCATTGTAGTTTAAATCGAGTCCAGAAAACGACTCGGTTATCATTCCAGATCTTTCTCTGTGCTGAGAAGAGGAAACGGCTGCAGGTGATAAGCTGAGTCACAGTTCATACACCAATGAAGAAGAACACTAATGTAATGTCTGATGTTAGATAGCGAACCTAGCTAACGTTAGATCCCACTGGCAAACACCAAACTGGCCCTTTGACTAGACTGTGGGTGTTATAGGGTGTTTCTTGCTATGAACCCACATCTTCATGTTCCGGTTGTTAGCTGTTTTATGTGCTGACCGGCTAAAGCTAATATAGCTAGCCTTAGCTCTGCCTTAGCGAGATAGCTAGCTGTCTTCATTAGCCCTTTTCTGACCGACAAGCCTGAGAACTGAAACACGAAGACGTGACTTCACAGCATGAAACACCCTAAAAACCCCACAGACTATATTGAGTATCTGCAAAGTGGGTGCTAACGTTAGCTAAGTTAGCTAGCTAGCTAACATTAGAGCACACTGGCACCAAACTGTGTTGTTCTTCATTGGTGTAAGACTGTAGCTTATCACCTCCAGACTCTCCTCTTCTCCTTCTCACCATAAGGAAAGATCTAGAATGATAACTGTTCAAGTAACGAGAGCCTCAGTCAGTGCAGTAGAGGCTACGATCTGGACCTTAAAGTCGCTATGTCACGTCTTAACATGTGGATTTATATTAAATAACCCTCATCCATGCAACGTGTAGCGAGCAGCTCTGTGCTCTGTATAAAGCACGTTAGGCTTTTCACTCGAACGTGTCCATCTGAAATGCAGTGAATTTTTTATTGGAGTATAAATCTATTCCTAATGAAAGCTTTCACGTCTCATCCTTCTCTCCTTCTGCCGAGGAGATTATAGGCTTTTACACACATCCCCACCCCCAAACTCTCACACACTGACAGATGTTTCCAGCTGTATCATTCTCTGATCAAGAGAACCGCCATAGCCCTGCATTCACCTCTAGAGAACGAGCAACAGATACATGATCTACAAATGAAGTTTATGTGGACTGTGTGGTAGATTTATGGAACTATCTATTTCTATTTCAAATAACAGGCAGAAGTAAGCGGTTAGGTAAGTCAAAATTGTTCACAGTGGTGGTGAAGGTAACCAGACGTCCCCCTCTAAAAGCTCCCTCACAGAAAGTTCCTACATGAGGTGGTTCTGAATACGCTGCCTGATGTCCGAGATACTGTTTATGATAGTGTGGAGAAGATTTCAGCCTTAAACTCCATTCATGGTGGAGGGATACATGCTGCAGGGCGCTGTGAGGCAAAAAAAATAGTCCCCCAAAGTAAACTTATTATTTCCAGGTTTTCCATCATCAACATTCCATATAACACTTGCATTATTAGTATTTTGTCCATATCGTACAGGCCTTGTGCGTGGTTGTCCTAAGTCTCTCTCTCTCTTTCTCCCTCTCTCTGCAGGTGATTCCATGTCTGACCTCTTCCAGAAGTCTTCCCCAATGCAGGATGATTTGTACACCTCCCTCCTCTCATCTCACTCCTCCTCCTCCTCTTCAAACCCGTTTGGCGGAGGCGCTCCTTTTTTCTCCACTGAGGGAAACCGCTCTCCTCCTGCCCCGGCCGGTACTGACTCAGGCATCGGCATGACCCCTGGTGACCCCTGTGACCTCCAGACGCACAGGACCGACCCATACAACTACATGGACATGAGCGATGACCTCTGTGACCTCGGAATCAGCAAGTCAAAGCAGCAGCCGATGAGGGGCTACGATGACGACGATGACGATATGGACGGCCTTCAGGATTTCAAGCCGAAGCAGCCGGAGAAGGAGCCCGAGCCTGACCCCTTCGACCTCGGACGCTACCTGGAGAAAAATGCCCCTCTGTCTGGAGGTCTGGAGGCCAAAGAAGACTTGGGGTCAGCCGGAGGTCAGCATGCCTTTCCGTACGTAGAGGATCCATCGGACGAAGAAACAGCAGAGTACCGCTCTTACCGTATGATGGGAACCCCGCAGACAGCCAGCCCTGTGAAGATTACCGTGACAGCCGACTCCCGTAACCCAGCTCCCCAGACGCAGAGGGTGTCTCCACAAGGTGGTGCCATGGAGAGAGACAGCGTGCTCAGTTTCGGGCAGCAAGGCCTTCCCACAGTAACTCTGTCTGAGCCGGAAGATGACAGTGCTGCTTCCTCTGTCAATCACTCCCCTAACCACTCCCCTACAGGTAAGCCACACCTCCTAATTTATCATGTCGTGCATCTTTACATATTAACGTCACATGTACAGACTCATTTAAAAAGAAGGTCCGGCTCGATGTTTAGGTCCAAAGTGATCTCAAAATCAAGAGCACACTAATGAAGATATGATGATAATTGTAGATTATTCACTCGGATCCTCGGAATTCTCTTTCAATCAGCAGATTCATCCGCTCGGGGAAGGGGGACGAAGCACAACTCACACTACAAAATGGTTTTCCACACATTGGAGTTACGCATTTCCACCAGAGAGGTCTCCAAATCCCCGAAGCTTACATAGTGTAGCTCTGAAGTGTTGATTTAAAAAAATTTAAATTAGATTTTTTAAATTAAAAATTTGATGATTTGATGATCAGACATGGTTCAGATGTTCTTTACAGTGGTGGTGATGGGAACCAGGGTTCTCCATGTCTACAACACACATATAGACATTTAATTTACTATCTAAACCACCAGTGAACCTACATGTGTCTTCTGAGTTATATGGAATATTGATGATGGAAAAATCTGGAAAACCTGGAAACCATGCGGTGTTCTTTTTGGGACTATTTTTAGCCTCACAGCACCAAGCAGCATGTATCCCTCCACCATGAATGGAGTTTAAGGCTGAAATCTTCTCCAAACTATCATAAACAGTGTCTCAGACATCAGGCAGCGTATTCAGAACCACCTCATGTAGTAACTTTCTGTGAGGGAGCTTTTAGAGGAGGACGTCTGGTTACCTTCACCACCACTGTGAACAGTTCTATGCAAGTTTACCCAAAATGGAACGTTTCACAACAACCCTCTCTGTGTCTCTAATAGACTCCACTATGTGGATAATGACTGTCTGACTGTTATCAATAAACATGGAAAAAGTGCCGACAAAATTCGGCTCACATGTTGGCTGATGGCTGAAATGCTGTTTGCACACCTAATTAATTTCTGCTGTTGTCTCTTACAGGACGAGAATCCCCCTCGGACATTTTGTTCCAACCTGCAGGAATAAAGTCCGCAAGTTCCATTCAGAATGCTAGCGCCCCTTACCAGGACACAAAAGGTCCTGCCAAGCCCTCCAGCCCGTGGGACATGCCTGGATTTGGTGGAGGCGATCGTGACGGCAGTGGGGCAGAATCTGGAGACTCTGAAATCGAGCAAGTGGCTGAAGAGCTCGATTCACCAAGGCTTGACAAGACCCAGAGTGCAAAAGGGGGATTTGGTCAATCTGGCAACCCATTCGGGAAGCCCACTGACGCAAATAAGGCTAGCAATCCTTTCGAGATGCATCAAGCCAGCAAGACGAATGCTAGCAACCCATTCGGGCCGTCTGCCGCTGCCAAGGGTCCTTTCGGTCAACCTGGCAACCCTCCTCTCTACAGTCTTCTCCGTGAAGAGAGGGAGGCGGAGCTAGACAGTGACCTGCTTATCGAATCAGCTTCTGAAGAGAGCCCCAAAAGGGAGCAGGGATTTTGCCCCCCAAAACCGAGCTCACCTCCAGCGCCGAACATCTCCTCCAACCCCATTTCACCCCCGCGCCCTGCGGCAGACTCAACACAAAGCAACCAGAAACCGAAGGAGAGAGAAGACGAGAAGGAGAAAGAGAAGGGGAAGGAGAAAGACAGTGTCGAGAAGCCGGTCGAGAGGGCCAAACCTCAGCCTCAGCAGCATGAAGAGAAACCCCGTCCTGCTGTGGCTACACTTGCAGTGCTTCCAGAGCAGCGCACCCTAGAGGACTGGGGGAGTAAGAGCGAGAGCAGTGGGGAGACGAAAGCAGCTGCTGCTAAACAGGCAGAGGTCCCTCCTTTGCTGCAGACCTTCAACAAGCAGAAAGGTAAGAGCTGCTCTTATACACTTAATCATTTCATTCAGTTCACAGAATACACTAAATCACCTTCACCTTCCAAACTGAATTGCTCACAGTGGTGGTGAAGGTAACCAGACGTCCTCCTCTAAAAGCTCCCTCACAGAAAGTTCCTACTTGAGGTGGTTCTGAATACGCTGCCTGATGTCTGAGATGCTGTTTATGATAGTGTGGAGAAGATTTCAACTTTAAACTCCATTCATGGTGGAGGGATACATGCTGCAGGGCGCTGTGAGGCAAAAAAAATTGTCCCCCAAAGAAACTTATTATTTCCAGGTTTTCCAGATTTTCCATCATCAACATTCCATATAACACTCAGAAGACACGTGTAGGTTCACTGGTTGTTTAGATAATCAATAAAATATCTATATGTGTGTTCTAGACATGGAGAACCCTGGTTCCCATCACCACCATTGTACAGAACATCTGAACCATCTCACACCTCTCTGATATCTGATATATATATCGCTATGATGGAATTATTATATTATAAATATTACATAACTTTGGGAATTCCGCTTTTTAAAAATTCCCTTACAGTTTCTTGGTTGGCGAGATCTGGTGCACTTCCTTCTGTTCTTTCTTTCTGTTTCATTAAACTGAAACCGGGAAACTTTTATAAACATTGTAGTGCTTTTAGAGGCTGTGGAATCTGATTTAACTCCTTGGCTAGTTTTAGAGTGAAGGCTGGTGGGCATTCTGTTAGCTCTTTAACAGGCCTGAATGATTTGCGTGATGTGAAAGAACTTGGCCTCCCCAACAGTGTAAGCGTACTCTATGGAACCATATGAACATGGAGAGTGAGGATAGAGATGTAGAACTCTATGTAGTACAGGTCTGGATCGGATGTCTGGGTGGAATTTTGCTGCAGATTAAAGGATGAAACTCCACTGTGAACAGAATCAGAATCAGAATCAGAATTGTCTTTATTGTCACACGGTCACAAGTACCAGCGAAATTTGCCATCAACCCATCCAACAGTGAGCGTTTCTCTTTGCCGGTTCTGTAAGTGACTGTACTGAATGAAAGTCTGAGTTTCTGCGTCAGTGTAGAGAAACATGAATCATCTGCACGGTGTGTTTGTGGGATGGGATCACTGGAATGAGGATAATCCGGATGTTGGGCTCCTTCTAGTGGTTAAAGCAGCTGCATCAGCCTTATTTACAAACCCACTCGCAGCTTAGAAACATAAACACAATAACCACAACAAAGAACAAAGACCCTGTCGTACATACATATATCTATATATACAGCTCTGGAAAAACTGAAGAGACCACCTGAAAATGATCAGTTCCTCTAGTTGTACAGTTTCTGGATTTGTGTTGGACCAAAATGAGCAGTTCTGTTTGATTCTATACACTACTGGAAACACGTCTCCCAAATTCCAGATCAAATATTGTATTTAGATCTGTTTATTTAGAAAATCACTAATGACCCTCCAGAAGCCTGTTTTTAGAACCATGCTCGCTGTGCATTTCACCCCAGCCACCGCTCGCCAGTCTCTCTGTAGGTCACTTGAGGTCATCTTACGGTGGTTAAGGGACATTGGAATGAGGTGGCGCTCATCACGGTCAGTAGAGAGTGGTTTTGGCCCTCTGCCAGTCTGTAGCTGTGTTGTCCTGTGTGTTTGCTGCTTGACCTTGTTCTTATGAACCAGACGCTCACTGTATCTGCCAGTAAAGCTAGAACCCAACCTTCTGTTCCTCACTAAGAACCTGCTGTACATGTGGAGATGCTGATTTAAGAAGAAACTGGAGCGGTCTCTTATTTAGTTCCAGAGCCGTATATATATACATATATATATATGTATATATAGAC
This sequence comes from Semaprochilodus insignis, assembly GCA_034552555.1. NCBI lineage: Eukaryota > Metazoa > Chordata > Actinopteri > Characiformes > Prochilodontidae > Semaprochilodus > Semaprochilodus insignis. Next base: position 38,685,918 of record CM067478.1, read on the forward strand.
ACACAAAAGCAGTTCTGTAAAGTTGTTTAACCAGGTGCATGTGTGCCTGTTAGCTTACATTACATGCTACATTTCATTAATTATTTCTATCTATTAATAACAATAAACACCAATATATCCTCTTACTTTTCTCCTACTGTGTTTATGTTGTACTTGAGTTTATTTGTATTTCTAGGCTCTCAAAGACGTTTATAGTGCTTTAAGGGGTGTAACTCTCTGACCTCACCATAATGTGATGGGTTTGGATATTATTATATTAATACAGTGTGGAATTATTTAAAATAAATATTTCATTCGTTTTTTTCAACTAGCCCCGTTTTATTTTATTGTTTTTTATTTTATTTTGGCCATAAAACGTTTCATTATAATCATTATATCATTATAATCTACACAGCCTGACCCCCAACAAAACGGCACTTTAAGATTCGGGTGGTTCTGCTTTTAGCTTCGATTACGGAGTGCGTTCACCACGGCACCGTGTCCAGAACCTTATTGCATCACAACACTTCTTCCATCCAGAGCTGCATTCATTTGTGGCTAAGATCTTGCATTGGTAACGGGAGAGTCGAGCTTTCCATAAAGTCGTTTCCAGCACATTCCAGAGACCTTCCGGTGGGGTTAATTTCAGGACTCCTGCATGGTCAGTTCATGTGTGAAGGTAATTCCTCATGTATGTTCCTCAGTACAGCTGTGGCTTCAGGGAACAAATCCATTACTGGGATACCCTGGTCATCCAGTACATTCAGGTGGTCAGCTGACTTCATTTAATTACCACATAACGTTGCTGAGCCTTGACCTGACCAACTGCCACCCCCAGTTCATAACACTGCCTCCAGAGGCTTGTACAGAGGGCATCACTTCCTGCTCTTCCCTTCTTACCCTGATGCTCCCGTCACTCTGGAATAGGGTCAGTCTGGACTCCTCAGACCACATGACCTTTCTCCATCACTCCAGAGTCCAGTCTTTATGCTCCCCAGCAGACTGAAGCTGATTAGCTTCACTAACAAGTGGTCTTCTTATGTCCACTCAGCTGTTTAGTCCCGATCCTGTGAGTTCTGGTCGTGTGGGGATGATCTTACTGTCACTGTTAAACACAGTCGGGAATTCTAGTGTCCATTTTTTAGGTCATTCAATCAATAATTGATCAATAGTACATTCCCCACACTGTTACACCACCTCCACCAGCCTGCACTCTTCACCCAAGGCAGGTTGAGTCCATGGATTAATGCTGTTGGTGCCAAATTCTGACCCTACCATCTGTGTGGCCAAAATCCAGATTCTTCTGTCAGCAGTCCAGTTTTGGTGCCCACTGCAGCCTCCGCTTTCTGTTCTTGACCGGCAGAAGAGGAACCAGTCATGGTCTTCTGCTTAGCCCTCAGACTGTTGAGTGTGAAAATCCCAGGAGATCAGCAAATACTCAGACCAGCCCGATCAAGGCTGCGTGAAGGCAGCAGAGCATGATGGGATGTGCTGATGAGATGCCACAATAATGCCACTGTACATTCTGTAGAACAGACGAACTGGTTGACCTCAGATAAACGCCCCTCCCCCCGCAGTATGTTTACAGCCAGCACTCGGTTACTGAGAGCCATCTGGAGCTTAAATCACTCAGGATGCAGAAAGATACCAATACGGCAGTGAAGACATGGAGGTGTGAGGTTCTTCAGTGCAGATGCTGATACATACAGCATATATACTCTCTGATCCAAGGAACGGGACACTCTGGAGGAGCCACTCTCAAGCCTGTGCAGGATGATCAGCCAGTAGGATCACCAGTAGGATCACCAGTAGGATCACCAGTAGGACTCTATGAAGCTGTGAATGACGAACAGAGCTGTAGAAGATTCACGATGGAGAAACATAAAAGTTCTTGATAATAGAACTTTCCAGATTGGGAAATTTAATCTCAGGCAAGTGTACAAATGTCAGGTGGTGCAACCGTCCAGCCATATATGTTGCTTAACAAAACAATCAAAAAATATTAGTTATGTAAAAATTCTAAATGAAAGACTTTGACTTGATAAGATAACCACTCATAAACCCGCTGGCCTCTAATGTCAGACAGTACCACCAAAAACCCTAATAGTCCTAATATATACATATATATACATACATAAGGTATTTTCCAGAATTCATTTATATTTATATATATATATATCAGTCATGATAAGAATAAAATATAAAATATTGTCATAGCACCCACCTTTGATTTGTACACGCACACACACACACACACACACACACACACACACACATATATATGTGTGTGGTGTGTGTATTTTTAAATCATATATAATATATACTCTAACCCAAAATATTATGAAAATAAACATACAGTCTGTTTTGACCTGTTTTGTTTTGGATTTACTGCAGTGAGACAATATTTCTGTCCTAAAACTATAAGAAAACACACACACACAAACACACACACACACACACACACATACACACACACACACACACACACACACACACACACACACACTGAAGGTTCTGGAAAGCAGAAAGCAGGTCAGTGCTTCCTAGGCTGATCTCATTTCTGCCTGTAGGGGGCGACGCAGGAATTGTTTTCAGATAATACAGCTTATTGTTGAACACACACACACACACACACACACACACACACACATATACACGCACACACACACACACACACACACTCACACATACACATACATATACACACAGAGGTCATCGGCCCGTGCTGATCCGAGTGTGAGCCTGTGTGTTTGGTGGTTTTGTACTCCGTGTCCAGAACTCCGTCCGGAATTATGTAAGACTGACGGGAAAATTCTCTCACGCTCTCCAGACAGCAGCTTGCTGAGGCTCTGCTGTTGCTATAGCAACAAGGGACAGGGCGGATCGAGTCTGACATCTTGTGGCGTGATTGGCTGTTGCCATGGCGAGAGATTTAAAGGAGGGAGAAAGAGAGAGGGATGCTGAAAGACATAAAAAGACAAAGGCATTCTAATTCATCATCACCTTCGTCACATCGTCACAAACACAGACGTTCAGCGCTCCGGTCAGCAGGTCCACTCTTATAAACTCCAGGAATACCTCAAATTCATACACCACGGTGGTGTTAGGGTGGAGGCAACATGATGACATTTTATGGCTATTGTGATAAATTACATCACACTACACTTTCCTGAGTCCGTCATTTACATCATATTACTTCATATCATATTACTACACATTACTTCAGTGACACTGAATAACTTCATGATTCATTATAAAGTGAGTATAATTAGGCCTGTTAACTATTTAAATAAAAGTCACCGTAGTTGTGTTTTATAAATTATTATTATTATTATTATTATTATTATTATTATCATTATTATTATTATAAGTCCTAATATATATATATACATTTACATTTCCAGAATTCATCTATATATATATATAAAACAATAAAATATAAAATATTGTCATAGCATCCACCTTTGATTTGTACACACACATACAGACACATATATGTGTGCATATTATTATAATCAAGTTATTATTATTATTATTATTATAGTATTTTATATGTGATTCTACAGGTTCTGTTTTGTCTGTTCAGACCTAATAAGTCTCAGAAATACATAATTATTGTGATACAACATTTTACCTGTGTCACCTGTCCCTACAGTGATGCTTAGCATCTGCCTGCTAAGCTGCGTATTGACCTTTATGTCTAGGTTCTAGCCTCAACTGTACTGACTGAGGTTCTCATTGTTTGAATAGATCTGGATCCAATAAACTCCCCAGTTATCATTCTAGCTCTTTCTGTGTACTGGAGAACCCGGATGGTGTTCTACTCCAGTCAGATGTTCTAGTGTACAGGGGGAGCTATCTTCATGGTGTACTGGAGATACCCGGATGGTGTTCTACTCCAGTCAG
>CM067478.1:38694663-38712394 GCA_034552555.1 Semaprochilodus insignis
GCACTATGTCCCTCAGCATCCGAATCCAGCCACAAAGCAGGTGTGGTTATTCACCAGGCCCTCCCAACTTTGAGATGCATCATCAAAAGAGGGGTGTGCTAGACTTCAAACCCGACAGTCTCACTCTACAGACCTGCAGCACCACTGTACGAGGACAGTCCAGTTCCCAGCAGATGCGGCGATGTTTCAGGTTTTCATTTTGGCCTCATAACGTCCCTTTAACACAGGTATAATGTAGAGAAGCCCCAGCAGCAGGATGTGTGTGTTTCCATGGCAAAGACCTCTCACTCAGGAAGAGAAGCAGGCTGGGTAATGTGTTGGCATGGCTGCTATGCTGGGACGTGTGTCTATATTTACACTCCCGACCCTGGCACACACAGACAATCACTGCCCCCCCATCCTCCCCTTATGCCAACATGCTATTTTAACTGTGGGGCAGAGTCCTGCTCACATCAGTAAGTGTGTGTGTGTAGATGGAGAGCCTTTGCAGTCTCAGCGACTCTTTTTCCTGTGTGTGTGTGTGTGTGTGTGTGAGCATGCGCAAGTGTGAAGGAGAGGAACTGGAGCACCATATCCATGGCAACTATCACCAACCTTACCCACTATCTATCTCTCTCTCCCGAGATAATAAGGAACAGATAAATTTTGAACTTCATCAAGACGTTTTGTACAGTGTTTTGTTTGCTGTAGAATACATGTGCAACATTTCTAATATAATATAATATAATATAATATAATATAATACAATATATATATATATTAAACATAAATATAACATAAGCATGCTTAATGTGGAAATGTCCTCTAGTGGCCTTTGTGGTGAGGATGCTAATTTCTGCTAGCACATAGATGAGATTTTCTATTATGTATTAGCATCATGCTAACAGTGGTGGGACCTTTACAGTAGGTTTCATAGAGTGCATCCTTTGACCATGTACCACATGACTTCTCACTTTTACATCACAGTCGTAAATATGAATTTTGGTTTAAGCTCCTCATGGTCAGCTGTACACATGCATTTATTGACGAGCTGAGGCTCCCAGAATTCTAATGCGAAACAACTGCCCGTCCTGTGCGGGCTGATGCTGGTGCTTCATCTGCCTTGACTGAGTGGCCAATGCTTACCTGCCGCTGTGCTTTACACCACTCCAGCTGACGCATTGCTTTGCACATCCTAGGCTTGTGTGTAGCTGCTCGGCGATGGAGACCCATTTTGTGAAGCTCCTGTTTCCTGCGCTGCTGTTGCTTCTGAAGGCAGTCTGGAACTCCATAGTGAGTGACAGAACAGAGTATAGACCCGACTGTGAGTTAGTATAGACCCCACTGTATGCGTCTTCATAATATCAGCACTTACAGTTGTCTGGGGCAGACTTAGCTGGACAGGAACTGCCCAAACGGAGGTAGGAGAGTGGCATCCTACCACAGTGCCTTGTTTAAAGTCTCAGAGCTCTTCAGTACGACCCCGTGTTGGTCTACGGCTTGCATGGCTTGAATTGAGACACCTGTTAGAGATTAACTCAATAATTATGAAGGGTGTCCACATAATTTTGGCCATATAGCTTGCAGTCTGGGTTTGTTCATATGTGTGTGTGTTGCCACAAAGCTGGCGGTATTAAGAGCCTGTGTGTGTGTGTGTGTGTGTGTGTGTGTGTAATTAGCTGGCCAATGCTAGTGGGAGATGTCAGTGTGTTAGCGTTCACTCCCCCTCCCCTCCCTCTCTTGCTCTCTCTCCTTCTCCCTCCCTCTTTCCTTTGTATGCTTCCTCGATCGTTCTCTCTCTCTCTGCAGTCATGGCAGGCGCAGGTCAGTGTTCTTCTCTCTTGTGTCAGCTTAGTGGTAATATTCTAGCTTTAAATTGTCACCGTGTGTCTCTTTATGTGTGTGTGTGTGTGTGTAGTGTGGTCTTTGCTGTTTAGTCCTGTGGATTAGCCCAATCTGTGGCTGAACCATAATCTAGACTCCTGGGCTTTAAAAGAAGAGTATTAGCAACGTTGTCTGTTTGACATCTGACCTCCGTCTGCACTCACTGAAGATGGTCTCAGCTTCTGACGGTGCTCCTGTTCATTGTCGGTGTAGTCTGAGTGTCTTTGGAGTCGTTAGGCATGTACACAACAACAGCTGCTGTCTGCTTAAGCCACGTTAAGGCTATTTAGAGGCACTGGACACTGAAGGTGTTAAAGGTTCCCTGCTTTTTAACCAGGGAGTGGCAGAAGACTAGGCCTGCATGGTTCCCTACTGCCTATAATTCCTGGTCCTACGCCTTCTAGACCTAAGCAAGAGCACTTAATGACAGATAGCTGGAACGTTGAAGGTGGATCTGTATCTGTTAGCGCCCTGGATGGATGTTGTTCCGTGACCTACATAGTGCACAAGGGGATCAAGCCAAAGAAAATGTGTAATTGGAATTAGCTAGCCACTAAATCTAACATGCGCTAATCTGAGATGGGAGTTGAGGAGCTGGTAATGCCCATCTTTGTCATTCCGAAGAGGCTGAATTTAAACCCCGGTTCCAGGTGACCAGGCTGCGATGGGTTGCCGTTAACCGCTGATCTGCTCGGCTGCAAAAACTATGAAATGGCCGATATTTCTGCCCTCCTCTCTGCTCAGCTGGGTTAAATTTAGCTCTGCAGGACTAAAGGGAGAATCACTCAGGAGACTAGAGCACGCACACACGTTCTTCTCCCTTTTTCAGCTCTTGTGCTGCAGGTGTAAAAACCCTGGCTGAGGCCGTCAGCCCTGCGGAAAGATCTCAGTTTCCTTAGAGACTAACGCGAACGATTCAGCCGAGATTTGTTGGTTCTCATGGCAACACGTTATCCATCCTTTCGTCTCCGAGTGCTGTGGAAAGTGTATGAAGTGGAGAGCGTGTTGCTTTCCCACCCACACCAAGAGCCGTCCACCGCCTTCTGGGCATCTACAGCATGCCAATTCAGACACACTGAAAGCGAAGCTTCGAGAACCCAGTGGATCGGCCAAGACACGGCGAGCCCCCTTAAACCACAGACAGTTTAGGCCTCGGGTTAGACCGCTGGTTAGATCTCCACCTGTAGCACGATGCTACCAAGTTGGGACTGTGAAGGCTAGCTTACGATCCCTCTGGGTCACATAAAGCTCCACTGCATCTTCAAACTACGGCCAATGCAACGTCACTGGAGCTCTAGGGAGTGGGGTGGTCCTAGACCATTTGTATGGGAGAGGGGGCCGAGCTGGGGCCAGTAGTTATGTTGTAGGGGCCAATTACTGTCTGCCATGTTGTGCATTGCGGGAATTAAGAAAAGTAAGTGTAATAACGTTTCATTTATTGCCGCCTGATTTTCTGAATTATCGAGCCAGGGGTGGATCCTGTGCCAGGCTGACTTGAATGTCCATGGGTGCATTCTCAAATCTGTCTGCGCTGGTGGATCATCTCTGGGTTTGCTGATGTCTGGAGCTGGAACAAAAAAAAATAATAGAGTAATAGACAGATTCCTATAGCACAGTCGTGACCTATCAATCTCTATGTCCGGGTTCTAGCCTCTATACCGGCTGAGGTTCTCATTGTTTGAAGAGACTTGATTCTAAAAACCTCCAATGAAGAAAAGCAGTTTGGTGTCAGTGCCCAGACAGCAAAATTGTTCTGGCCCAAATCTGGCCCACATTCCCCATTTTTCATCTGGCCCATTTGCCCGGATTGATGGCACTTGGGAGGACCACAAATAGACAACTCTGCTGTATGTGTGCCAGATATGGACCAGATGTTTTGGGCCACATGAGTTCTCATATCGGTGGGCCACTTTGGGCTAAAATGGAGTCTACTGCCTTATCTGGGCCAGACGTGGAACAGATCTGTTTTGGGACACATGGGCCAAACATGGTTCAAATATGTGGGCCACTTTTGGCTCACTGCAGATTGCCAGTGCCAAAAGTGGGCCACCATGCCATATCTTTGCCAGATGTGGCCCACATCCTCATGGTGTCTGGGTGGGCTGTAATATTAGCTAGCTAGCAAACTTAGCTAATGTTAGCTCCCACTGGCAAACGCCAAACTGGCCCTTTGTGGAGACCCTTGACTAGACTGTGGGTTTTATAGGATGTTTCTTGCTATGGACCGTTATCAGGCTTTTCAGTCAGACGAGCCGATGAAGATATCTAGCTGACTAGCTAGCTAAGGTGGAGATAGCTAGCTAGGCCAAAGCTAAGGCTAGCTATATTCGCTTTAGCTGGATAACAGCTAACAACCGGAACATGAAGATGGGTGGGTTCATAGCAAGAAACACCCTATAAAACCCACAGTCTAGTCAAGGCTCTCCACAAAGGGCCAGATTGGCCAGTAGGTGCTAACATTAGCTAGGTTAGCTTGAACTAACATTAGAGCCCAGTGGAACCTAACGGTAACTCAGCTTATCAGCTACACACTCTCCTCTTCTCTTTCTCACCACAAGGAAAGAGCTAGAGTGATAACTAAGGAACACAGAACCACTGCATGCTGGAAAGAGAGAACCTCAGCCGGTACAGGTTTGGATCTTGACGTGTTAACAAGCGAAGCGGACTGGACAGAACTGAACCCACAGTGGTGTCTGAAGGCTCTTACTGTTAAACACAGTCGTGAGTTCTACTGTGCATTTTTTACCTTCACCACGAGTTGAAGTGTCTCCCATCACACTCATTCAGGATCTCTTCCGTGAAGTTTCCGGTTCTCCCCTTCTCCACTCTCCAGGCGTTAATAATGTGCTAGACAGTTCTAAACCCAATTCCAGTCATTCCAGCTTCTCCGTAGTGGTTTCCTTTGCTCGATGCAGGACCTTAATTTGACCTGTTTCTGAAACACAGTAAGATCCTTCCCAGGACCAGGAGATACGGCATTCCACATGGTAGTTTAAGGAATGAGAAGCTGCTCACTGCAGCAGTGACGGGGTAAAACAACTGTTACCAGCTGAAACTCATTAATCACTGCAGTAATGATCCAATCAAAGCCTCTTAAGCGTTCATGCCACGCTCGAGTGGTGTCTTCCGATTACACAGCCCCGCTGGTAAACAGACATGGTCATATTTATAACTGGAGCTCGAATGAGGCATGATGATGGATGATGCCTCGATTGGGCTCATGTCGGGCGAATGTGCAGGCCACACCATGCATCAGAGCTCTCCAGGATGCTCCTCGAACCAGTTCTGGATAACCTGGGCCCGATGGCACGGTGCATTATCCTGCTGGACTATCCCATCGCTGTGGGGGTACATGAAGTCCATGAAGGGCTGTAAATGGTCATCAAGCACTGAAACGTAGCGGCACCGGTCAATGATATGTTTAGGCAGACCAGTGGACCCAACCCATGCCACACACCGCACACCAGCACGGAACCACCACCAGCCTGCACAGTGCCTTGTTGACAACTGGGGTCCATGGCTTCATGGGGTCTACACCACACACGAACCCTACCATCAGCCCCAAACGACTGGTACCGTGATTCATTGGACCATGGTGCATGTTGCCAGTCCTCTAGGGTCCAGTTAGCAACCACACTGAGTCCAGTGTGGTGGTGTTAACAGAAGGGACTCTGGTGGGTCTTCTGCTCCCATATCCCATGGAAGCTAAAAAACGCTGCACTGACCTGCGGGATATGCGTGTGGGGCTCCTGCATTGAATGTGGATGTGATTCCGAGTCGCTCGTATGTTCACACGGACAGTTCTAGCCAGATGCTGGTGATCACCATCATTAAGGATCCGTGGGCGGTCACTGCGCTGTCCACTGTGGGTGGTGATGCTTTCTCTGATGTATATCCGGTACACATGGGACACTGTGGATCGAGGAATGTTAAATGACTGCACAACTCCGGAAATGGAATGTCCTACCCGTCTGGCACCCACTATCATGCCTCACTCAAACTCCGATAATTCCCGTCTCCTTGCCATGAGCACGCTGGCCAGTGTTCAGCCTCACTCACAAGACAACACCTCACCACTTATACAGATGTGGGCGTTCCCAAGCCGTCCTCTGAGGGAACACCACTTCATATTTACATACTGACATTCCATGACTTTTGGTATGCCAGCGTTATTCCGAGGAATAAAGACATGCTGCATGGAAAAAGAACATGGTCAGATTTCCTAATCACACTGACACTCCTTTACACTCCTGTCGATAAAGCACTCTCACTAGACACTCTGTACCCCTCACTCACACTGTGCACTCTCCATTTCTGTGGAGCTGTAGTCTGGCAGAAGCTACAGAGGTCTGGCTAAACGTTTGAGCTGCTCCATCAGGCGGGGAGCGGTAAGCCTGGCTTTAGTCTCAGTCTAGTGCACATCCTCAAAGCTGACCTAACACTGTGACACTAACACTGTGTGAGGGAGAGCCTGTGTAATCACTCCACTGAGCACGCTGAGATAAAGCTCTTCTGGTGGGAGTATATGAACACTACAGCACTCGACCTCAGACAACCTGAAAACAACCGGACAACCGGAAAATCAGCCTGTAGATCCGGAGTTCCTTCTGAAATGGAGGTATTACAGTCTCTACTCTTCTGGGAGGACTTCACACGGGATGTTGAACATTGCTGTGAGGATTTGATTGAGCGTTACTGAAGTCAGGTACTGATGTTGAGCTTTGCTGTGAGGACTTGTTTGAGCATTAGTGAGGTCAGGTACTGATGTTGAACATTGCTGTGAACATTTGATTGAGCATTAGCGAGGTCAGATACTATGTTGAACATTGCTGTGAGGATCTGATTGTCAGTGAGGTCAGGTACTGATGTCAGAACATTGCTGTAAGGATTTGACTGAGCATTGGTAAGGTCAGGTACTGATGTCAGAACATTGCTGTGAGGATTTGATTGTCAGTGAGGTCAAGTACTGATGTCGGAACATTGCTGTGAGGATTTGACTGAGCATTGGTGAGGTCAGGTACTGATGTTGAAACATTGCTGTGAGGATTTGATTGAGCATTAGTGAGGTCAGGTACTGATGTTTAAACATTACTGTGAGGATTTGATTGAGCATTAGCGAGGTCAGGTACTGATGCTGAAACATTGCTGTGAGGATTTGATTGTCAGTGAGGTCAGGTACTGATGTCAGAACATTACTGTGAGGATTTAATTGAGTATTAGTGAGGTCAGATACTGATGTTGGAACATTGCCGTGAAGATTTGATTGAGCATTAGTGAGGTCAGGTATTGATGTTGGAACATTGCTGTCAGGATTTGATTGAGTATTAGTGTGGTCATGTACTGATGTTGGAACATTGCTGTGAGGATTTGACTAAGCATTAGTGAGGTCAGTTACTGATGTTGAAACATTGCTGTGATGATTTGATTGTCAGTGAGGTCAGGTACTGATGTCGGAACATTGCTGTGAGGATGTGATTGAGCATTAGTGAGGTCAGGTATTGATGTTTGAACATTGCTGTGAGGATTTGATTGAGCATTAGTGAGGTAAGGTATTGATGTTGGATGATCAGTTCTGGGTCCCTCCAACTCATCCCAAAGGCACTGGAGGGAGCTCCATCACTGCTCACCAGCCCAGTGCTGGGGGGCTTCATACCACTCTAGCCCAGACTGGAATTCACTCAGTGGTAGAGGTGTCTGGATACGTTTGAGATCAGATGTGTCCATTCGGCTCATACTCACCGACTACTTCCCAAACAGCCCCACAGCCAGCACGGCTTCATGAAAGATGAGTCATCATTTCAGCCCAGGGAAACCTGCTGCTCAGTAAGCTTGCTCCTCGAGCCGGTCACTTTGAGCCCTTATCTCAGGACCCCTGATAATGTGGCTATTTCTGCTGACGCGCTGGCCCCACACACTCCCCCTCAGCCTGTGTGTACAGGTGCTTCTAACGTAAGCTCAGCTCCAGGTACGATTGTGGGACACAGCCAGGTGTTTACACATGGGGAGGTGACCAGCGAGCAGTGAAAAGGCAACGTCTCAGCGTCCACAGGTTGCTGACCACAAGCACAGTTCATCTGACTTTACGGTAAAGACTCGCTCGAGGTGCTGACACACATATGAACTTGAGTGGCATCCCATTCTTAATCCATAGGGTGTAATGTGATGTCGGCCCACCCTTTACAGCCATAACAGCTTCAACTCCTCTGGGAAGGCTCTCCACCGGGTTTAGGAATGTGTGTATGGGCACAAAAAAAACGAGTCCCCTTGCATGTTTAAGGTGGTAGTACCTTCAGACTCCTGCAGATGGCACTGCATGAGGAGGATGGGTCTATAAATCCCTGCGGGGTGTGAGTGACGGGATCCATAGATTGGGAAGAGGTGCTACAGTGCAGGGAATGTCTCGTTCCATGTGTGGAAAATGGCTCCAGAGCAGATGTTAATGATTGGCTAAAAGGAGTGACTGCATTTGGGCGTGCCAAAGACCATAGTGTGAAGGAAGTAGCTGAATCTGCAGGTGTATGGAAGCGTACGGTCATACGGGTCTACCAGCAGTAAACCCGTATGACCATTTGTTCCAATGTAGTGTGAGATGTGCTCCGATTATTGAATCTATTGGGATTTTCCAGTAGTGTGTTCCAGGATTTAGGAAGACAACAGAATGTCAACTGACCAAGCCTGTCTAAACTCCTGCATGTAGTCGCTGCTTGACCCATCATGTGACTTGTGTTTCTGATTTGCAGTGGTGGACCTGCTGCACTGGCGGGACGTGAGGCAGTCCGGCCTGCTCTTTAGCAGCGTGCTGCTGCTCCTGTTCTCGCTAACTCAGTTTAGCGTGGTCAGCGTGGTGGCCTACCTTGCCCTGGCCACGCTCTCGGCCACCATCAGCTTCAGAGTGTACAAGTCTGTGCTGCAGGCCGTGCAGAAGACGGACGAGGGACATCCCTTCAAGTAAGCACCGCCGTGTGGCGGACGTGTATTAGGATTAGGAAAACTCATTTACACCCCCAGTGACCATAAAGGGAGTCGGGCAACTAGCACACCTTTGGTGTCTGAAGTTTGCTGTTTTTAGGTTTAGCACTGGAGCTACATGGCTAACATTGTTAACAAGCGCCATAAACTCATGTTTTAGCTTTTAGCATGATGCTAACCGCACAGATAAATCATCAACGCCTGTGTGGAGTTGCTCTATACTCTCTAGTGGACCTGATTATGTGGTTTCTGACTGTAACGTGGAGGGAGGACGTGCTAGTCTGAGGGTTTCCTGTGATCCAGGATTAAAACCAAAAGAAACCCAAAAAGGACCACAAGAAAACAAAGTACTAGAAACAAAAGACTACAGGGGATAAAGGTAACCGGCCTGGCTGAACTGGCGAGGAGGCAAACACGGAGAGCAAAAACAAGGGAAACAACCCAACCAACCAGGGGTATAAATACACAGAGCACTAACGAGAAACACCTAGGGACTAACGAGGGGGCGGGGCTACAGACAGGTGACAAGGAGGCGGAGACATGGGGATATACCTACATAGACACAGAGTCCAGTGCAGGGGAAGACAGGATGGACATTGACGCTGTACCATACACCGTTACCTATAAACATGACCTGATGTACATTAGCATAACGCTAACGGCAGTAGCAGTCATCAAGCAGGTTTTGTCAGTCCTTTAGTCCATGTTTATATATACGGTGTCAGAAACCACATGATCAAGTCATGTGGGGTAATATGAAGGTCAAGGTGTCCAGTTAGCGCCATGCTAATGTTACAGCATAGGCCTGCTTGTTAGCTACTTTAGCCTTGTAGCTCCAGTGCTAATGCTACCTTCAATATCGAGATGTGCGCTCATGAACGTCACTATGATGATGTATTTACTGGTGGGAAAGTCAGATTAGCAGCTGGTACCTGTATGTAAACTGTGTCTCTCTCTCTCTCTTTCTCTCTCAGGGCGTATCTGGAGGCGGAGATCGCTCTGTCTCCGGAGCAGATCAGTAAGTACGTGGAGAAGGTGCAGCTGTATGTGAACTGCACGCTGAAGGAACTGCGCAGGCTCTTTCTGGTTGAGGACCTGGTCGACTCCATAAAGGTGAGAGAAGTCAAGAGGCACCAGCACCTATGAACCCGGCCGAGAGGTCTAGAGCTGCTACCGAGCTACTGTTCATATACACCACTTAGCAACCTCCAACAGTGAAACCACCTCCTAGTACCTACACCCACACACACCACCAACATGTCAGTGTCACTGCAGTGCTGAGAATGATCCACCACCCACATAACACCTGCTCTGTGGTGGTCCTGTGGGGGTCCTGACCATTGAAGAACAGGGTAATACAGTATACAGAGAAACAGATGGACTACAGTCTGGACCTGTACAACTACAGAGTGTCCTATATGGTCAGTGGAGCTGATAGTTACAAGCTGTGATTTAGCCACAGAGCAACACATGACAAATGGAGGTGAGATTTTCTGAACTTCATGTAAATGAATTATGACGCGGTGAAGCGACACTGTAAACCAGGGCTGTTCAGTCTTATCCGCAAAGGGCCGGTGGGGCTGCAGGTTTTCATTCCAACCAAGCAGGAGATCACACGATCTGCTGTCTGATGAATCAAGCAGAATCAGGAATGAAACCCTGCAGCCACACCCGGGCCTTTGCGGATAAGACTGGACACCCCTGCTGTAAACGACTGGCTCCAACAAACAGACACTAAGGCCCCCCAGCTCCTGCTCTCTGAGCTTTTAGCTCCTACCAGCATTTGGCTCCGGTTCTCAGCAGTGTGGTGGTGAACATGGAGGAGGAGCTCAAACTGCCATTTCCTCTTTCCCCAGTTCATATGATGCGTCTTTGTACATATACATCTGTAGGAAAATGAAGTGTGGAAGACAGTCGCGGATGTTGTTGGGGTCTCTGGGGAGTTAGGTCACACGATAGCTAGCTAGCATGCTAACCGGCTAATAACGCTAGCCACGGATGTAAGGAGTTAGGTTTCCATACAGATTCATTTGTCCATAACAACAAGTGCTTTCAAAACTAGCTAGCTTTCCTGGACCCTGCACACGCCCACACAGGGCCTCAAACACGCCCACCAGACACAAATGATGATGGGTGAGACGAGCGACTCGTCGCCTGTGAGTGTGAACGCAGGGTCAGGATGGATTAGGGAATGTGACTGGTGGATGATTCGCTCTAAAACACTCTGTGTGTGTGTGTGTGTGTGTGTGTGTGTGTGTGTGCGCAGTTTGCAGTGCTGATGTGGCTGCTGACGTACGTGGGCGCCCTGTTTAACGGCCTGACTCTGCTCATCCTGGGTAAGATACCGCACACTGTTACACTGTCGGGTCCACTGCAGGGCTCTTATATCAGGGTGATCATTCTCCAGCTGAGATTAGCAGGCAGAGGTTAGACCCCCCCGACTGAATGTGTCTCCATCATCCTAGACATTCCTAGACGTTCCGATGAACAGGTTTAGGCTCAAATGCCCAAAAAGACATTTATAAATGGATGTGCTTTTAACAGATTTCCATCAGCTTTCCCAAAACATACCGGCTCAGACGTTCTTTACAGTGGTGGTGACGGGAACCAGGGTTCTCCATGTCTACAACACACATACACAGACACTTCGTTTACTATCTAAACCACCAGTGAACCTACACGTGGTTGACTTTACAGCTCCGTGCATTGAGCTTGATGTTGACTGGTCCCTGATCATGTGACTATATCGGTATCAGCATGGGCACCTCTGAGAAGACAACAGGTGAGGACCCTGGATATTCCAGTGTCCGTATCTCCAGTTCCCCGAAGGCTAGCGGTGTAAGGGCTTGTTGGACAGGGCACATCTCGCTCTACTGCGCTCTGGAGCATGTTCTAACATTGCTCCGCTGATCTACAGAGCTTTAAAGATCAGACACTGACTGTTACCTCTGGTTTCCCAAAGACCTACAACTGAAGTCATGTGTTAGTGAAGAGGAAGCAGAACTCCCTATAATCCTGTACGGCTTAAAGTCGGCTACTCCTATTGATCAAGTTCCACTGCTCTGTATTTCTCTGGATCTCCAGACCAGCAAGGCCTGCTAGGGGGCGCCAAAGTTGGATACAGATTTGTGAGAGTCCAGGACCCGTATTGTCAGCACCCTCAAGGCTAACAATGCAATGCAGGGCTTGTTGGAAAGGCCACTTTTCTGTTTTAAAGATTTGCTTGATCCAAAGTATCCCGTCTTCTGAGTTTATATGGAATGTTGATGGTGGGAAATTTGAAAAACGTGGAAACGGTAAAAATAAGTTTTCTTTGGGGGACTATTTGACCTCACAGCGCCCTGCAGCATGTATCCCTCCACCATGAATGGAGTTTAAGGCTGAAATCTTCTCCACACTATCATAAACAGCGTCTCAGACATCAGGCAGCGTATTCAGAACCACCTCATGTAGGAACTTTCTGTGAGGGAGCTTTTAGAGGGGGACGTCTGGTTACCTTCACCACCACTGGGAACAGGTCTGAGTTTCTCTAGAACGGAGCCTTTCACACCGAACCCCTCTGAGTCACTCTGTTTACAGCGCAGTGGTTTAATCCTGCAGATATACTGGGAAACTGTCTTTGTTATTCCAAAATACGGAAAATGTGTAAAATGAAGACCACTGACGAGCAGGTGCCCAACCTTTGGCTGTGGCTGAGCTATCGAGGGCCACATTCTCTACAGCAGCAGTCAATGATTAACTGAGAGAGCCGTGATGTTCTCCAGCAGGCTGTCGTGACCTAGTACACGTTCTGATGAACTGAAAACACTGTGGACTCACATACTCATCTTTCTGTGTCCTGCAGCGGTGGTGTCCATGTTCTCCATGCCCGTGGTCTATGAGAAGTATCAGGTACGAGCTCCAAGCATACGCCCTCTTACCGCTTAGACTAACATACACGATCATCTCCTTCAGCGCATGTGCTCTGATCTGTGCCCGCTCTGAAAAGTCAGCTGAAAGGATGTAGCTCATGGTGACACCTCTCTCTCCATCTCTCCCTCCCCCATCCCCCCCTCCTCTCTCTCTCTAGACGCAGATAGATCAGTACCTGGGGCTGGTGAGAACCCAAGTGAACACCATAATGGGAAAGTAAGTCCTGCATAAAAAGCACTCAGGAAGAAATGTGAATTCTGTTATGAATGACAATCCAAAAACAGACAGACAGACAGACAGACAGACAGATAGAAAGACAGACAGATATATAGTCAGGCAGACAGACAGATAGATAGGCAGACAGACAGACAGGCAGACAGATAGACAGGCAGACAGATAGACAGGCAGACAGATAGACAGACAGATAGACAGGCAGACAGATAGACAGACAGCTAGGCAGACAGACAGACAGCTAGGCAGACAGACAGACAGGCAGGCAGACAGATAGACAGACAGCTAGGCAGACAGACAGACAGCTAGGCAGACAGACAGACAGGCAGGCAGACAGATAGACAGACAGCTAGGCAGACAGACAGACAGCTAGGCAGACAGACAGACAGGCAGGCAGACAGATAGACAGACAGCTAGGCAGACAGACAGACAGCTAGGCAGACAGACAGATAGACAGATGGGCAGACAGACAGACAGATGGGCAGACAGACAGACAGATGGGCAGACAGACAGACAGCTAGGCAGACAGACAGCTAGGCAGACAGACAGATAGATAGGCAGACAGACAGACAGGCAGACAGATAGACAGACAGAGAAAGAGATAGACAGACAGAGACAGAGATAGACAGGCAGACAGACAGACAGCTAGGCAGATAGCTAGGCAGATAGATAGACAGAACGGCAGAGAGCTAGGCAGACAGACAGAGATAGGCAGACAGACAGACAGACAGATAGGCAGACAGCTAGGCAGACAGACAGACAGATAGGCAGACAGACAGAGATAGGCAGACAGATAGGCAGAACGGCAGACAGACAGAGATAGGCAGACAGATAGGCAGAACGGCAGACAGCTAGGCAGACAGACAGAAATAGGCAGAACGGCAGACAGACAGAGATAGGCAGACAGACAGACAGATAGGCAGACAGACAGCTAGGCAGACAGACAGACAGACAGAGACAGAGATAGACAGGCAGACAGACAGACAGCTAGGCAGATAGCTAGGCAGATAGATAGACAGAACGGCAGAGAGCTAGGCAGACAGACAGAGATAGGCAGACAGACAGACAGACAGATAGGCAGACAGCTAGGCAGACAGACAGACAGATAGGCAGACAGACAGAGATAGGCAGACAGATAGGCAGAACGGCAGACAGACAGAGATAGGCAGACAGATAGGCAGAACGGCAGACAGCTAGGCAGACAGACAGAGATAGGCAGACAGACAGATAGGCAGACAGATAGGCAGAACGGCAGACAGCTAGGCAGACAGACAAAGATAGGCAGACAGACAGACAGATAGGCAGACAGCTAGGCAGACAGACAGAGATAGGCAGAACGGCAGACAGCTAGGCAGACAGACAGAGATAGGCAGACAGACAGACAGATAGGCAGACAGATAGGCAGAACGGCAGACAGCTAGGCAGACAGACAGAGATAGGCAGACAGACAGGCAGAACGGCAGACAGACAGACATACAGTCAAAAATGATACAGATTCATTTGAACCTGCTCGACTGACTGATGTGGACAGAGCTGGACATGTGGACTTATTTCTGACCATGAAATAAAAAGTAAATCAGACCCAGCAGTCCATTCTATAGATTAGATCAGGTGTGTTTTACTGGGAGGATTTGTGATTAATCCACAGGGAGGAGAACACACCTGCGCCACCTGCTGGTTGCAGAACATTTTGATTCTCCATTCATTTCAGGATAGGAGGAGAATTTTGCCGATGGTTGGGAATCTCGTTAAACAGTCATTTTGTAACTGTACATGTACAGCAGCTACCAATACAGCACGATACATATTCTGCTGAGCCACGTCAGACTGTGGAGTCGGATCTGGGGGGAAATACGTTTGTATTTATCCTGTTAGTGAATCATCTGGATCTGTAAGTGCATATGGGAGAAACAGGACAGAACTCTGTACAACCTGTAACATGCAGCACTTCTGATTCAAACAGCAGGGGGCGATATGATCACCACACACAGATACGACCTCAAGCTGAAATGTTTTCTGATCGGGTTTGTTCAGATGGTGATATTACACTGATGTGCCAAAAGTCATAGGTCCGGAACTAGTATCGTGTAGGACCCCCTCTAGCCTGGCAAAGACGTGTGGAGGGATGCTGAGACATGCCATAGCCATGCCATCTGGTTAACCGCCCACAGCTCTGTGGTAGTTGTAGGTGCAGGATCTTGGTGTGAATGGACCACACCAGGCCACACCATTTGTCAGAACTCTCCAGAATGCTTCTTGAACCAGTTCTGGGGCCCCTATCATTATGGGAGGTACTTGAAGGGCCACAAATAGTCACCAAATAGTGAAACACAGCGGGCACGGGTCAATGACGGACGTGTGTAGGCGGAACACTGGACCCAACCTATGCCATTAGAGCACACCCCACACCAGTATGGAACCACCACCAGCCTGCACAGTGTCTTGTTGACAGCTGGGGTCCATGGATTCATGAGGTCAAACGACTGGTACCATCAGACCACGCCACATGGTGCCAGTCCTCAAGGGTCCTGTTAGCAAGCTCACGAGCCCAGGTGATGCACTGTGTGTCCGGGGTCATGGTGTTAACAGAGGCACTCTGGTGGGTCTTCTGCTCCCGTATCCCATGGAAGCTAAAGAACACTACACTGACCTGCGGGATATGCGTGTGGGGCTCCTGCATTGAATGTGGATGTGATTCCGAGTCGCTTGTCTGTTCACACGGACAGTTCTAGCCAGATGCTGGTGATCACCATCATTAAGCACCTGTGGGCGGTCACTGCGCTGTCCACTGTGGGTGGTGATGCTTTCTATGGCGTATTCCCGGTACGTGACACTGTGGATCGAGGAATGTTAAATGCCCGCACAACTTCGGAAATGGAATGTCCCATCCATCTGGCACTTAGCATCGTGCCTTGCTCCGACAACTCGCGTCTCCTTGCCAAAAAAACACGCTGACCAGTGTTCAGCCTCACTCACAAAATAACACCTCACCACTTACAGGTGTGGGCGTTCCCAAGCCGTCCCCTCAGGTAACACCACTCCATAATCAAATTCCATACTTTTGGCATGTCAGTGTAAAGGTAACATATCGTATGTACGGTGTCGGTGTAAGAACATCTCAGTAGTTTTGAACACCGACAGCGGGGGGCGATCTGACCCCACTCCTTCCCTACGTCGGCCCACTGATGTATGGGTCAGCCCCCCTAGAGATCCTCTGTTCCCTCTCCGTGTACCGAGCGTGCTTGTGTTGTTTCTGCAGGATACGGGAGAAGGTTCCTGGGGCCAAAAGGAAGGACGAGTAAGCGTCACCGCCCGTCCAAACGCCACACTACAAGCCAGTACAACTACAACTAATCCCAGCACTGAAGGACCCCAAGGGCCAAAACACCGCCTGCGTCAAATCCAACCTGATCAGCTCACGTTAAGCTAAAATAGTGGCACAAGTGGAAACCTCACTGTCGCGAAATCACTGTAACCCCCAGCCAGCACGAGTAGCTCCAGCGGCTAACACGCTAACTCACTAGAGCCGATCACGACCGCCGGGGGGTTAAAGCTATAGCTAGAACTGAAGGTCATCACCTGCTTTTCTCTCTCATCGCTTCTGATTAATGCATGAAGTCCAGTCTTGAGTAAGTAAATATCCGCGCTCTTTTCTTTCCGCTCTTCGTTTTTGCCGCGCTTCTTTCCGACTGTATTAAAAACAAATAAATAAACAAACAAACAAATAAATAAACAAACAAACAAACCGTGGCGCTCACACACGAAACAAAGCATCATGCCTGTCTAGTCATAAGAACTAACTGCTTAGAGTCACCACCTCGCTGTTAGAGTGCTCTACTCTCGGTGTGTGTATATATACACATACATGCATATACATATTAATATACCAGTCAAATTGTGGGTTGATTTTCTCTCTCTCTCTCTCTCTCTCTCTCTCTCGTTTATCTAATGTGTTTTTAAAGCACAAGAATAATTTGAAGGCGTGTTCACTAAATGTCGTAAGTGTAATTTCTGCTTTTGTAAATCTCTGGGGAAGTCTACACAGGCCCAAGCGTTTTAGGTTTAGCTCCGAGGCTCAAAGCGATCCAGCAGACTAAAACCTGTCCAGCTTTGTATTACGTTCCGTGTAGTTCTTTCAAAGTCGATGGGACTCTTTAACTATTTGCACTTCTGTATTTAATTGACGAATGAGAAAATAAATGTTCTGTAATGTAAAAGCGTCTGGCGAGTCTTTATTAAAACCTACATCATACACTCACCATCAAACAGACGAGCTGCACCCAGAAGGAACCAACCCACAGGAATGGAACTTGGTGTGTAGGTTTGACATCGTGAGACATGCTAATCATTCAAGTTCCACACTCGGCTGCGCATGTGATGTAAGCAAGGACGGGTCTTATCTCTGTACCTGACTGACCCAACAGCCACCATTACAGACATCCAGCGAGCAGTGATGTCCTCCATGAGTCATCCTGTTAGTGCAGCACCATTGGCAGACGGCTGCACCACGCAGGACTACATGCACGCAGACCGTTACGACGACCGTCCTTAACACCACGTCACCGTCACCAAAGACTGCAATGGTGTCGTGCCAGACTGTCATGGAGTGACTCAGAACGGCAGCGGGTCATCTTCAGTGACGAGTCCCGCTTTTGTCTTGGTGGAGACGACCAACGAATCCGTGTGGAGGCACCGTGGTCAGCACCAAGATGAACGGTTTGTTGTCACGCTTCACACGTCCAGAAGGCCTGGTGTC
>CM067478.1:38750320-38767057 GCA_034552555.1 Semaprochilodus insignis
TCTCAGTCTCACTCAGTAGCATTGCTGCTCAGGGACTCCTGGCTCTGCGTGTTGTAGAAATGCTCCAACAGAGTCTGGATCTCCAAACGCATGTTCTCCTTCTCAGTTACCTGAACCTGGAAACACAAACAGACCGTGTTCACTCCCTGGCCACTTTATCAGAAAACCCTCTACTGTAGCTCAACTGACGATGCACAGTTAGTTTAGTCAGGTTCTAGTCTGAAAGTCTTCAAATACAGTCCTGGATCCTGTAAGATCTCTAGGTAGCCAATCAGTTACAGCGACAGTTCAGTCAATCGCCAGCGATTCCAAAAATCCAGGACCAGAAACTGGATTCAAGACGTCTGTTTATGTCCTTCATCAGAGCTGCTCCTGTTGGGACATTTTTGGGTGGTGGTGGTTCCCTCAGCCTAGTAAAACCTCAGTAACATGGCTGCGTCTGAAACACGAGCCATTGTGGCTCCACGGAAAACGGAGTGCGGAGTGCGTGTTCGAGTGTTCAGATGTGTTCGACGATCCGCCCACTTACGCACCGAACCAGCTACCGCTGCTCGAACTGTGAGTGGTGTGAAAGCAGCTCATCACAGACATGAACGTTTAAAGCCAACGTTTAAGGAACGTTGACGAGAGGTCAAATGTAAAGCGGATCTGTTCTGCTTTTCCGGTTTTCCTCATACCTTTGTCTGCATGTAAACATTCTGCAGGGTTCTAAAGCCCAACGGGAGAACCTCTGTCCCACAGAAACCACTTTTCCCAGCTGCCTGAAACGCCTTGTTGGAATTTCAGCCCCCCTTTTTTTTACTAGTACATGGTAACATTGTCTCGTTACACAGTCCTTACTGCTCCCCTACCGGCAAACTCAGCCCACCCTCACACACCACATACAGAGAGCTACACCAGTCCAAACTGACCACTCTGGAACCAGTCACTCCAGTCTAGCCTGCGAAGGTGGATCCACCAGCTTGTTCTGCTGAACCTAAACCTCCTCTGCAGACCAGTTTCTGACTCCTGTCGTGTTGAACATTATAAACCTCCATGATGACGCAAATTCACATGCCCAAAGCATACTTAAAACTTTCCGACTGGGAATGTAAACAGATACAGGCGTTCCGTTTTTTCTGTTCAATGGATTAATGTTTAGGGGATTACCCACCTCGCTAACTCAGACACAAACCATATTCAGAACGGCCTCGATCACACTAGTCTGTCCCGACTGAGACGCATACATGGGCTATCCCATTCAGATTGAGCCGTTAGTTAGATTAACAGATTACCAGGCTGCATGTAAAAGTGGCTACCAAGAACCGACCACCACCCAAACACCGTTCTGACTGGTGGGCATGTACAAACATGTACTGGTGTTTCTCACCTTCAGTCTCTGGATCTCCTCGTTCTTGGCTGTACGTTCCGCGTTAAGCTCAGCCAGCAGCACCTCCATGGTCATCATGGACGAGCGTCTGCTCTCTAGCTCCCTCTCCTGGTTCTCCAGCAACTGGGAGAGCTCCATATTGATGATGCGTGGGGTGTGAGGAGTCTGAACACACACAGACACACACACACCCACACACACACACAGACACACACACACACACACTAATTTACTGTTGGGACTACACTGGTGGGCCATAGGAACTCCACTAGTTCACTAAAGTTCAGAGACAGCACAAAAGCCTGGACTGGCTGATGTTCCTGAAAGACTGGATTTGGGTCTGATCCATACAGTCATAGTGTATGTGTCTGTTTGTTAATTACTTTCCATCCATTAACACAGCCGTTTAAACACATCTGGAACTGGAATTAAAAAGTTTGGAATCTGTTTCACCAGCTGTATAAAACTCATCTCATTAAAAGGTTTCGGAACGTTGTAATGCTCCAGTCCTGTTACGTACGCTGGTGACACATTTGGACGGTTAACCTAATCAAGCACCTGACTCGGAATCTAGGCCGTTTTTACTGCAATTCCAAACTGCAATTCCAGCCTGTTTTACAGGTCCCTCAGTTCAGCCTAGGACTCACCTGCGGGTTTGCTTTAGGTGTCGCGGACATATGATTAACACTTTCACTCCTCACAGTCTTCTGCTCCTCCTGCTGCTTGAGCTGAACACACACACACACACACACACACACACCCACACACACACACACACACACACACACACACACACTCTTTAAGATGCATCAGGAAACATTATATACCATAAATTGGACACGGACAATCATGACTTTGACTTCGCCTCTTGGATCTGTTACTGTGTTATAATGTTAATAAGGTGAGGCAGGTAAGTTCTGAGTGCTGGCTCTGTATTTGCATGCTGCACCTGAACCAACGTCTTACGAAGCTTAATTACTCACGGCTCGTTACTCTACACTGCCGGTCACCTGTTACTTTCTTTGGAGAGCCTTATATAAGCTCCCCGGACAGTAACCGAGTCCCCTGTGACTGAACCGTACCCAATAGTCTGTAATCCCTCCACCAGCACCAATAAAAGCTGGGATTGGATTCGTCAAGGACCGGACAAGCGTCTGGATGTAGCCACATCAATGTTCACACACTCCTACATCAAAGAATTGGTCAGTTGGGCCAGATTTGGTGGATGCCTTCCCTGGCACAATTCCGAGGAGAATTCCCTGTAGACTGGGATTTTATCCACTGCTGGTAGACCCGTATGACCGTACGCTTCCATACACCTGCAGATTCAGCTACTTCCTTCACACTATGGTCTTTGGCACGCCCAAATGCAGTCACTCCTTTTAGCCAATCATTAACATCTGCTCTGGAGCCATTTTCCACACATGGATCGAGACATTCCCTGCACCGTACTACCTCTTCCCAATCTATGGATCCCGTCCCTCACACCCTGTAGGGGTCTAGAGCCCCATCTGCAGGAGCCTGAAGGTACTACCACCTACCGCAAGGGGACTTTTTGTCCAGCGAGCTTATCATTCATACCATTTAACAGGCCTCCAATTTTTTAATTTAGGAATTTAAAATGCCAGTTTGGCAACTAAAGATTATTTATATTGTGACTTGAGTAAACAAGCTAACCTGACTGAATTGGAAGATACACAGTACAGTTACTAAATCAGAAAATCTGTTGCACTGAACGGTCAGCATATCTTGTCCGTGTCATTCCGAGGCGCAGCATAACAAATACCACAGCAGTGACTCTGCGACAGTGACCAAGGTCCTGTACACACCCCTAACAGGAACGAACCTCTGCTGTCACATATCGTCCTCTAATAAAGTGAGTACGTGTCGTACCTGCTCCTGCAGCGTCTGTATGGTCGTCTCCTTCTCCGCGTTGAGGAGCTGGGCTTGCTGCAGGGAAGCGTTCTGCTCCTCTAAAGCTTTACTCAGCCTCTCCACCTCCTCGGTAGCGTATGCCAGGTCCTCCTGCAGCAGCTCCAACTACAACACAACAACAGAGTTTCAGAATAAGACGGCATGATCTGGATAAACCGGCGTACTACGAATGTGTTGGTGCACAATGACGGACGACAAGGTCGTAATATTAGGTTGGACCACCATGAGCTTTGATGACGGCACTTGTGGCAATGTTTCCACAACAGCTTATTCTTTTCCACCACATCCCAAAGACTTCCAGAGGGGTTAAGGTCAAGACCCTGTGGTGGTCAGTTGATGTGTGAAGATGATTCCTCATGGTCCATAACAAAGCCATTACTGGGATAACCTGGTCACTCAGTACATTCAGATGGTCAGCTGATTTCATCTTATTACCACATAGCGCTGCTGAGCCTCGATCTGACCAACTAAAGCCCCCCAGATCATAACACTGCCCCCAGAGCCTTGTACAGTGGGCACTAGGCATGATGGGTGCATCACTTCCTGCTCTTCCCTTCTTACCCTGATGCTACCATCACTCTGGAATAGGGTCAGTCTGGACTCCTCAGACCACATGACCTTTCTCCATCACTCCAGAGTCCAGTCTTTATGCTCCCTAGCAGAGCAAAGCTGATTAGTCTCACAAGTGGTCTTGTTATGTTCTGGTCATGTGGGGATGATTACACAGTCACTGTTAAACACAGTCGGGAATTCTACTGTCCATTTTTACCTTCACCCAGTGTTTAAGTGATCTCCCGTCACGCTCATTCAGGATTTTCTTCCGGGAAGTTTCTGGTTCTCCACTCTCCTTACAGGTGTTAATAATGCGCTGGACAGTTCTGAACCCAATTCCAGTCATTCCAGCTTCTCCGTAGTTGTTTTATTTGTTTGATGCAGGACATTAATCTGACCTTCTAAAACACAGTAAGATCTTTTCCACCTCTGAAGATGTGGCACGGGAAACGACTACACCAGCACGGATACCCCTACATGGTCACATACCTCTACACGGTCCGATGCGACACGGCGCTCAGAAGCCTCTCTGAGCTCCTGCAGTTCTGTCTGCATGTGCGAGATCTGCTTCTTCATCTCCTCTCGCTCTGAATTCACCGCTCCGTACTTCACCTGCAAACACAACAGTCCTGCTGTTACATCATTCCACACTCAACGTTCCCAGGACTGACCTCTGCTTGGAAAGCCTCTAAACTGAGAGTGACGGAAAGGAGGTTTTCCCTTTCGGGTTCTGAAGTTTGCTGAACCAGCTTTTGTACTAACACGTTAAACTGTACGGTTCTCTAGGTGGGTTCCCGCTTCAGTTCCTCCCTCATAAAGACCCCAAACCTACACATTAGTGTACATAGTGCACTGAAACATTCAGCGGCAGTTTCTGAAAAAATGAGGTTGTAAGATATGAAACCAGCTTTAAGATATAATTATTCAGCCCACAGTTTATGTAGCGTATGCTTTGATAAGTTCACGAGCGCAGTCATCTCTCCGAACGTGGAGCAACTGCACCGCAACCTAGGAGGTCTGTAGCTGGGGCAGGCGTGGGCTGGAGGTTGGGGAACCAGCCTTGTGACTGAAGGGTTGCCAGTTCGATTCCCTGAACTGATAGCACCTAACCCCCACCTGCTCCCGGGGTGCTGTGGATAGGACTGCCCACCGCTCCGGGCAAGTGNTATAACTTACCACTGAAACCCTCCCGCACTGCCATCATGCAAGTTACGATGCCTGTGGAGCCGACTGATGTACAAATCACATGAAATCTTCGTTCGTGTTGCCGCACACTGGTCACATATCGGGTTTCAGTCAGTCAGTTTCAGTACCACATATGAAAGTGCCCCAAATCAGAACTGAAAATTCACTGATCAGATTCACTGTGTGTTTGATGTTCACACTGACACACAGCCACCCATCTGTACACGTACGAACACAGTGGGAATGAAAGGAAGACCAAATAAAAACAGTCATTTAGAAAAACAAGTAAGCGTCTCTCACGGTGATGTCACTGAGGTCAGCGGTCATCAGAGACAGACTCTGCTCCTTCTCTCCAAGCTCAGAGCGCAGATCACGCGTCTGCTTCATCAAATCCAACACCACGGCCTGGAACACACACACAGACCGTTACGACAGTACCAATTCCTGTTCGATTTATAATAACCATAATAATAATAATAATAATAATAATAATATTATTTATAGGACATTTCCATATCAGTGGAAACTTAAAGTGCTTTATATACAGGTGATGAAGTTTAACATTAATAGAAGAAAATGTGTGTATTGATTTACAATCATAAGCCAACAACAATTAATCTTATCTGTGTTCAGGTGTGTATTAGAGGGAGCTCTGAGCTCTCCGTTTCTAATTCCCGATTTCACATTTCATCTTTAGCAACACCAACTTTTCCACCTCGTCTTTGTTTCGTTTGTGCAGTTTAAAAATGTGGTGGATGGAAAAAAAAATTATTATAACTTGGATGAGGTTAGCTTGCCTTGTCCTGCTCAGTCTTCTGCTCGAGGCTGGACACGGAGGCAGCGGCGGTGCTCACATCCTGCTGAAGAACTTTAATGCTCTCCGTCTGAACGAGGGAGAGAGCAAGAGGGAGGGAGCGCGTGTGCGCGAGTCAGCAAAACCCAAAAATTCATACACTAATGAAAATGATAAAAGCTAAACACTATTCTTCCAGACGGCAGAGGAACGAGAGAAGCCTGGTTTGTACAGCTAAGCAGCTGTTCCGCTACACGTCGGCTCACCTGCTGCTGGTTCTCTGTAGTGAGATCCAGAATCTGTTTCTTCAGCAGAGCGTTCTCCTCCATAGACTGCAGAAGCTCTCTGTGAGACGACACAGTTACGTTAGACAACTCACCCGAACACCTGAACCTCCTCAGCTCACAGTACAGTCAGTGTGAATACAGGAGCTGGCTGTGTGATGGACACGGACTCACTTTGAAATGCTCTCTCTGTCGGCTTTCAGCTGCGACTTCAGAGTGCTGATCATCTCTCTCTCAGCCTGAAGAGAATTCATCAGCTCCTAAACAGCAAACCAGCACAAAACTCAGAATCACTAAACCAGATTACACCATTAAAGAGGAGGAGAAAGACGGAAAAGATGGAACAGAAGGAAAACGAGAAATTAAATGACTGGAATAAAATGAAAACAGCAAAATGAAAGGAAATAGAAGGTGATGGCAGGAAAGGAAAGCGAAAAGGGAAATGGAAATGGAAGAGAAAAGCCTTAACAGAATGGAACGGAAGAGGAGGAGTGGAACCAAACGGAACAGAAGGAAAAAGAGTGAAAGGAACAGAAGGGAACAGAATTCAAAAAGTGGAACTAGAAAGGAAAAGAGTGGAGCCAAAAGAAAGAGATCAAAAACGCAGGAACTAAGAATTTGAAAAAGTGGGAATGGAAGGAAAAAAGGGGATCAAATAAAGGTGATCCAAAACAGAAACTAGGAAACAGAGGAGAAGGTGCGGAACAGAGAGGAAAACGGGGATCAGAACAAATGAAGAAAACTGGAAACACAATAAACATGGACCCGAACAGAAAACATCAAATCGAGGGGAAAAGAGAATAGACCGGAGGGCACGAGGGAACCGGAGCGGAGGGCAAAAAGGAGGGGGACAAAACGGAACACAAAGTAAAAGGGAAAAGGAAGAGAGGACAGCGGTTCTCACGGTGATTTGTGCCTGCTGTTCCGCGTGCTCTCGGTTCTTCTCCTCCAGCTGCTGGTTGTACTGATCTGCCTCAAACTTAAACTCAGCCTGCAGCGTGTCGAAGGCATCCTGCAGCAATCGCTGCTGTTCCTGCAGCCGCTCCCACTCCAGCCTGACACGCACAGCGACAGCACAGGGGAGGAGGGATGAGTCTAAACGGCCTGTACTGTGGTTATCCAGAACAGATCTAGCAGCTGTTACACTGATACAACACCAGCATCAAACACCACCACCCAGCAGACACACCTGACTTTATCCAGCTGTAGCTGGGAGCTGATTAAGCTGCTGGAGAGCTGTGTGTTCTCCCTCTCCTGCTCTGTCCGTCGTTCCTCCAACTCCTTCCGAACTGCATCCAGCTCTTTATCGGAGGACTGCAGGACCAGCCGCAGGTCACACACCTCACTGCGCAGCACTGTGGTGTCAAAAGATCAAAACATCTTAGAGGAGTCACCTTAATTAACTAACTTGCATTGACAGCAGAACTGCAGAACCGCAAGGCGCTCTTATTGATGAAGCTGTGGCGAGTGAAGGGGTACTGGAGGGCGGTGCCAACCATGCTTGTGGAGTACTGAAAGGCTCAAACATGCTGTGATGCACTTTGACGGACTGCTCCTGCTTTCTCCGAGATGAAGCGACGAAGGCAGATGTAACCATCGCTCCAAATCAGAATAGCCGTTAATAGCCGTGTAGCTAAGTCCTTAGTGCTCCATGTGCAGTGCTCATGCTGCCTCTGGTTTTTGAATGTGCAGTGTCTCTTGCTTGTCTAAAGCGGTGAAGCTCACTGAGCCATCTAATAGAAGTATTCGAGGACTGACTGCTGACATGTGACCGGGCTATAAAGTTGCCTTCTTTGAGACCGCCTGTGTAAACCAAAGAAAAGCCCTCAGATGCTCAGGGGGGCTTTACTACACTGACCGCTTGCCGACGTTCTCTCCTCAGTGAGCTGCTTTTCTAATTCGCTGATCTTCTCCTGAAGCTTCTGCTGCTCCCCCATCAGTGAGCACCGTTCAGAACTGAAGTCCTACAGAGAGAAACCGAGAAAGACGGTAAAGCATGGTAAGGCTTTAATAACGTAATTGATAAAAAGGTAAAAACACATATTTAAATGTTCTAATCACAAAAATAAGCAGCCAGTGCAACTCAGCACTGCACTACCGTGCCCATCCTACCTCCTCTCTGCGGGTGGACTGCTCCGTCGCCGAGGAGACCTGCTCTTCCAGCTTGCTGATTTGCTGAAGCAGCTTCACGTTCTTGGCTCCCTCCTCGTCTAACTGGCCCTTCAGACGACTGACCTGATCCTGACGAGCGAGAGACATCAAGCCTTTATTTCTCCAGTCTGATTTACACTAAGACAACTGCAGACAACATCTACAACACTGATCCCCACCGAGCAGCGTCTCGCTCTCAGTACCTGCATTTGTTTCAGCTCTTCAGTGAGAGCCTCACAGGCCACCTCGCTCATCTCCGGAGGCGGCTGTTCAGAGTGAATGTCCTCCAGCTCATGCTCTCCCGCGTGTCCGTTTAGGTGCTCGGGGCTGGAGAGAGGCACCACACGACTCCGCAGGTTATACGCTTTGGTCGGAGTCGTCAGGATCTAAAATAAACGGGAACAGACATGGATGAGGTTTACCATCAGAAAGAGCTTTCCAAGCAAACCAGTCGAGCAGCTTCTTCATAGATGATCCCCATTATACGGGAAATAGAGTCTTACAACTAGGAACGCACCGAAATGGACGTTATTGGCCGAAGGCCGAATTCCGAATTCCGAACACGGTTCTTCACAGGGTTTCCTTCATTCACATTTACAGCATTTAGCCGACTTACAAGGTGAACTGTTTTACAGGTAGGACTCTTGGCCAAGGACTCTTATTGAGCATAGCTACCCAGACCGGGAAGAGACAGAGAGCATGTGTATGCATGTATGTAAATATATGCATGTGTATGTATATACATATATATAATGTACAGAAAATGCTTTGTTTGTGAAATTATAAAGATAATTATTTTCATTGTCATAAAGAATTAATTTGTTTATTATTGTTTACTTTATGTTTATGATGTTATTGTCACCGTTATTGTTGTACCTCACAGTCACGCCAATAAACCTATATATTGACAGATACTGACTGACTGATACAGAGAGAAACAGAGACAGACAGACAGACAGACACACACACACACACACACACACACACACATAGAGACAGACAGACAGAGAGAGAAAGAGAGACAGAATGAAAGAGAGAGACAGAGAGAGAGATACACAGAGAGAAAGAGAGAACGACAGAGAGAGAGACACACACAGAGATACACAGAGAGACACACACAGATACACAGAGAGAGACAAACAGAGAGAGAAAGAGGGAGACAGAGATACACAGAGAGAAAGAGAGAGACAGAGAGAGAGAGACACACACACACACACAGAGATACACAGAGAGAGACAGACAGACAGAGAGACACAGAGATACAACACAGAGAGACAGAAAGAGATACACAGAGAGAAAAAGACAGAGAGAGAGATACAGAGAGAGAGAGAGAGAGAGAGAGAGACAGAGTGAGAAAGATAGAGACAGAGACACAGAGAGAGACAGAGATACAGAGACAGAGAGAGAGAAAGAGAAAGAGAGGCAGAGAGACACAGATTCATTAAAAACGTCATTGTTGAGGAATAAATTATTTGGTCATTTTCGTCTGAATAATTTTGGTTGCCGAACATTTGGCGCAGTTTTAAAGCAAACTGTTGTCCACGGTCACAATCACAATCAGAGTCTATCAGAGATCATTTAACATCTGCACACGGTTTGAGCCAAAGGTGAGGAGATTTAAGCATGCAGTTAGCATGATGCCAACCGGCCACACGCTCTTCTTTTGCATGTTAGCTACATTAGCCGTGCTGCATCAGTGCTAAAACTGAAGAAGCTTCAGACACCAAACACACCAGACCAACATGTGAGAGAGAAGGAGGGAAACTGGAACTCATTATTAGTTACAGCATCGGTTTAAAGACCTGACGTAGAAGTACCACGTTCCTGAAATGCTACCTCCGCTCTTCCTGTACCTTTATCGTTTCTGCGTGGATTTTATTGAGCTGGGACACTTCCTGCTTGGTGTGCGCTTTGGTAGCTTCCAGAATCTTCTCCAGGTGATTGTTGGACTTCTCCAGGTAGCGCTTCTCAGACTCCAGCTCCAGCAGCTGCTTCCTGGAGAAGAGGCCACACGACTGGGCTTTAGTCTCGCAGACAACTTTACATCAACAGAAGAGTGTTTTTGCTGACCCAACACCAGTGACAGACTGTAATACACTACAGGTAGTGTAGGGGGCGATATGACCCACACGGTCATTCTGACAGACCGTAATACACTACAGGAAGTGTAGGGGGCGATATGACCCACACGGTCATTCTGACAGACTGTAATACACTACAGGAAGTGTAGGGGGCGATATGACCCACACGGTCATTCTGACAGACTGAAATACACTACAGGAAGTGTAGGGGGCGATACGACTTCTGTTTCAGTGCTCTATATATGATCATATGACCCACACAGTCACCCTGATCTATGAAATAACTTCACACACAGAAATAAATAAGGGAGAATAGTTAGTAGTTCAGTAGCTATTAGTTCATTAATTGATTAATAAGTGTCAATAGGTTGATTGATTATAGTAGTGATCATTAATTGCAGCAATAGTGGACGGTGTGAACAGAAATTCCATCTCCGAACGTGTTAAAGAAGGTAAATAAAGTTATTTAATGTTCTGTATGTAAACCTACTTGCTGGTCTGCTTGTACTCGTCGAATGCCTGGATGGTGGAGGAGAGCTCGGACTGCTTCTGCAGCAGCTGGGCCTTCAGCCTCTCCACAGAAACAGAGGACAAGGTCTCCAGGGTCACTGGGGTGGAGTAGGTGGTTGGAGCTGTCGTGTTTAAGAACAAGCATGAACTCAAACTGGAAAACTGCAGCGTAACTGATGCTCAAGCCCTCCGGGAGCTGGAGGAGTTCCACATGGGCAGGAACTATTAGGTACTAAGTGTTACGTGGTTACTAAAAAACACAGGGAACCATTTAAACCACTAAACATAAACATTTAAAATATAAAAGCTGATATTTCCAGCATCGCTCTCATCTCCAGGAAAAGGCTTCATCGTCCGCACTCACCTCCAGTGACCACTGCACTCTCCTCCGTCTGTGTGAGCTCCTGGAAGGCTTGCTCCAGCTCAGCTACAGACTGGGACACAAGCTCCTGAGCGCTCTTCACCGACTCCAAAGCTCTCAGGGCACGGACTTCCTCTCTCAGGCTGCTATTCTCCGCTGCGTACATCATCATACGGGGATGGTGCTCCACCTGAGAGTAAAGAATTCTAAATCAGAACATTTCTAATAATAATAACAAACAGCAACAACAACAACAACAGCAACAACAACAACAACAACAACAACAACAACAACAACAAAGCCATTATTCCCCAGCTGAGGGCTTTTTGCAGCCTTTTCGTCAGTTTTGCAGTTTTTAACACGGAAAATTCCTAAAATATTAGAGCTGTGTATTGGGAAGCACCTGGCGATGTAATACGCATCATGGCACAGAAGATAAGACTCAATATATTGTGATTTTAGGAAAACTGTGATGGTATAAAAACATAAAAACACACCACTACTCGCAGGTTTACCATCACAGGGGGCGATATGACCCACACGGTCATTCTGACAGACTGCAATACACTACAGGAAGTGTAGGGGGCGATATGACCCACACAGTCATTCTGACAGACTGTAATACACTACAGGAAGTGTAGGGGGCGATATGACCCACACGCTCATTCTGACAGACTGTAATACACTACAGGAGTGTAGGGGGCGATATGACCCACACGCTCATTCTGACAGACTGTAATACACTGCAGGAAGTGTAGGGGGCGATATGACCCACACGCTCATTCTGACAGATGCACTACGCATCACGGTACAGAAGACTCAATATATTGTGATTTTAGGAAAACTGTGATGGTACAAAAATATAAAAACACACCACTATTCGCAGGTTTACCAGTGCTAACATTAGCGGTGTGCCCTTACACAACTCGTTTACACCGGAGTGGAAGAGACTAATGGCTGAAGATGCATTACAAGACTGCCATCTAGTGGTGAGGGGTTTAAACAGTAGCAACCTCTGTATTAACCTGTTAATAAATAAGCAAGACTGTGCTGTTGAGAATCACAGCACATGATATTGCCATCCTAATGGGTATCGAAAAATTTAAAAAAAAATTTTAAATGTATTAAAAACAGTAAAAATAAAAGTCGTTAATTTGATTTAATTTGATTTTAATATTACAGCTCAGCTTCCGTCTCGTGTTTCTGTGCTGCTAAGAAGCCAGTCTGAGCGGACCAGGATGAACTCCACTGTGTCGACACTGTTGCTGGTACTGTGTTAAATGCTAATAAACTGAAACTGGAGACATATAAACACGAGGCACACACGTCTTCACACACTCATTTCTGTCCTCCATTAAAAAGCAGCAGCATACTGAAGAGCGACGCCTCCACGCCAAATGGAAGCTATTATACTTCACACACGTGTTTATGTAGGAACGTATATGAGGTCAGAACCTGTTCCCGAAGCAGCCGGATCTCCTGCAGCAGCTGCTCGATCAGCACCTGGTCCTGTCGCTGCGGTTCGCTCTGCCGCCCCGTCTCCAGCTCTCGCTTCAGCTGTGCGATTCGGTCGTCCCTGAACTTCAGGATCATTCGGTTGGACTGGATAAACTTCTCCTTCTGATTCCATGCCTCCTCCAGACGGGACACCTTCTCCTGCAGAGCCTGGAGCAACACCACAGCAGTTAAATACCTTTATATCTCATTGTGGTTTGAGGATCATGAAATCAAACGGTGAGCCATTCCAGCTCATAATGTTGGAGCTCATTAAAGAATCACCTTCTTCTCATCCTCCCGCTTCTTCCAGAGTCGCACAGCCTGAAGGAACTGAGTCTTATACGGCAGCTCAGCGTCAGAGGGGGCTGGACAAACAATACACCATTAGTCTCACTGCTCTTACCACGAAAGGGGAGTGTGTGTATGTTGGGGGGTGGGGCTCTCGGCATGTAGGCTCATTAGATGGTGCGCTGTATACAATCATCCTTCCTGTGCTACAGCTGCACCATCTGAGCACACACAGAAAGCAGGAGCTCTAACTAGGAATGCACCGATCCAGCTTTTCCAGTTCCAATACCAGCACCGATACATAAACTTTGCATATCTGTGGATACCCGATACCGATCCGATCCCATTTTTGAATGAATAAACTGTATACTTCACCATGTTGGAGCGACGTACGGCACCAGGACTGACAAACACTACATTACTAAGCTCACTCAGCTGACTCACAGCTCACAGCTGACTCTCTGGCTCGCTCCATGTTGTTGTTCGTAAGTCAAGTCTACTGTAAGGTCTCGGGGTCCTGCA
Organism: Semaprochilodus insignis; assembly: GCA_034552555.1. Lineage (NCBI taxonomy): Eukaryota > Metazoa > Chordata > Actinopteri > Characiformes > Prochilodontidae > Semaprochilodus > Semaprochilodus insignis. The sequence goes on from CM067478.1 coordinate 38,763,849, forward strand.
GATCAACCTCCGGCCACTCGGGGGAGACAGAGGGCAACCAACGATCAATCAAGCGGCAAACACTAACACCTGCAGCTCACGCTACTTACGCGTGAGAGTGCCGGTCCTTGGTTGTCTTGAGTTCATGTTGTACGTGCAGATGTCTCTCGTGACTAGCCGGTGAAAGGTTTCGAGCCTCTCGAGGCAGGTTGCTTCTCCCCCTCTTCAGAGCGCACTCGCGCCGCTTAAGTACTGAGAGTCGGGCGTTAGGAGGGTTTCACTGTGAGGCTCCTTTATGTCTGAGGAAATTGTTTTGTGTTGCTCCGTTGAGCTTGCCAGTTTTTCCATCCTGGCAGCCTTGGTCTGTTCCCCGTTTGTAAGTGTTTGAGTCCACTGTGCTGGGGAACTGTTAGCTCACCTCGTAGCGCTGGTCTGTGATCACAGTGACCACCACAGTTCAAGCCTCGCTGAGGTGCGACAGTTCCCCGTTACATCTACAGACACCCCGCAAATATGCTATTGGCAGTATAGCACACATCACAAACGAATTAGAGTGGGGATCGGCCCCATGGGTCGCCCTAATTATCCCATACCTGATCCAGCTAACTTAATTAATATCGGAACCGATATCCGATACCAATATCGGATCGATGCATCCCTAATTCTAACTGAAAGGCATCTCATAACACCGTCATAGTGAGAATCCTCTTAACGGGGACCTGCGCCTCCTGTCTCCAGTATCTCGGGTTCAACGCGACTGGTAATGAGGGAAATTGGGGGACAGGGATGCGTTTTCATGGCAGTTCCCGGTAGAGTACTTTGTCTATATTACGCACTACATGTAACGTGATCCATCCAAAATCACACGTATGCATGAAGCCTCATTTAGGTTGAGCTTGAAAACGTGTGTGAAGGTTTTCATTCTGTCTGAGCTATTAGTCTGACTAACTACACATTAACTGATCGCATGTAAACAGAGTCAGAACTGGAAAAGTACAGACATAATGCCCTTGTGCATGTGATTTTCCTCATAGGGAATATTCAGGTGTGCATGTGTACCTGTGTGTGGCTGAGGGCCTCCGGGTGCAAGCTCGTTTACATTGTGTCGTGCAGACAGAGCGTTAGCCAGCTGCTCCTTCAGTTTCTTCACCTCAGCCTGCAGCTGCTTTACATTTCCCTGAGTATCCTCATTTATCATAGCCTACACGGAATCAAAACACGAATCACCATTATGGAACAACGCGCTTACACACAACAGCTATGACAACGTTAATGCCAACACGTATTCTTCATAGCATCCGGGTGGGGTTGGATGAAAGGATGGAAAGGTGGATGGAGGGGTGGATGGAAAAGTGGATGGAAGGGTGGATGCAAAGGTGGATGGAGGGATATCTTAGGGCCTTCCACAAGTACAAGCCAAATAAGCCACATTCTCTGCTGTACCTTGTTCTTGATGAGTTTGGCTCTCTGTGCGAACTGCAGGGTGGAGAGAGTCTCTCCGAAGCACTTGGAGCCCGGGTGGACGTTAGCTATGATGTAGGTTTTGGCATTGCCTCCCAGAGAGTCCTATGAGAGACCACACCCACAGACACACCCAGAGACGCACCCACACACAGACACACCCACACACACACACACACAGAGACACAGACACGCACAGAGACACAGACACACACACAGACACACACACACACACAGACACACACACACACACAGACACAGACACAGACACAGACACCAGTCAGTCTGACCCCACAGCGCTGCTTTAAATCCATCAAACTACAGAAAAACAATTCTGAGAATTAAATGCTTCATGGTTTGGTTGATGTAAATATCTTCAGAGCCAAACTGGTTGATGGCCAGCTTTTTGGCTGATTTACTTATTTTTAATCTTATTTATTGTTTTACACTTATTTTAAAAATACTATAAAAAAAATATGAATCCAACTATGTGCACTAAACACTACATAATATTTGATTAAACAGGACTAATTATGCTCGTTTTGCAATCAAACATGCAGCTGGTAAGTGTTTAAGTACTGGTGATGTCTTTGTTATGCCCAGAAAGGCATCTTATAATGTAATGTATCACCATAACAATAAACACGCTCATGCTGCCCAGCTCTGTACCGTGGGGACTACAGTAGAGGCATATGTATAAACAGGCTGTGGCATTTTTGCACAGCATCATTCACATACAGCACTAACACACTTACCTGCTTATTTACCATCATAACCAAAATAAAACAAACACGTTTTACTAATGTTTCAAGAAAAAATGAAAACTAAGACTATTGGAGGTCACTGAACACCTGAACAGGTGAGTAATGATTTATATCAAACCACAACAGCCTCCAAGAGCCTAGAGGGAGTTAAATCACTGACCATAAACGGGAGGCGCTGCCTGTGAGACAGTGAAGCTCAGCCAATGAAAGCTGTATCCAAATCTGAGGGTACACCACACACCCACTCTAACACACTCTGACTGACCCTGAGCAGGAAGGTGAGTTTGGAGTCTCTGTAGCAGATGTGGCGGCTTCTCCCGTTGGACACGTCCACCAGGGCCATGATCACCTGACCCAGGCACATCAGGGAGCGGTTTATACTGCTGGCCTCCTGCGGGGCAGAGAACACAAGGCAGTTTTACAGAGCTGAGCCTAAAACTGTTCAGCACAACATTCTAATAAGGGCTCAAAAAACAGAATATCCTAGTGGATCCAGACTCTCTGGGCCAATCCCAATTCACCCCTCGCCCCTAACACTTAGCCCTACCCCTCCGTTTTGAGTGTTCACGTCTAGGGGTAGGGTGGTCCCGATTGGTGTTTAGATGGAGTGTTAGGGCTACATGGCCCTTCAAACGAAGATTTTTCAGAGGCACACTTCAAACGGAGTGTTATGAGAAAATTCCCCAGAATGCCCTGCGAGTCATCGGCAAGATGGCTGCACAAGCGACCAGAGAGACCCATAAATATGAGTACCGTCTCTGTTAAAAGCCGCTGGACTGTAAGATCACCATCGTAACAGTGTTTTATGGTCATTTTCTTCATAACGTGTGTAAAAATCGCTAGTAATACTCTGAAGTCTCGGCGCTACCTAGCAAAATTTCCCGTTCCACCTTAAATGGTGCAGCAGTTACGGTCTGGTACCTGAGGTTCTGCACCATTTAAGGTGGAACGGGGAAATTGGATCATGAAGCTGGAGATTAAAGAGCTCAGTTCAGCTTCATATCA
>CM067478.1:38775943-38796018 GCA_034552555.1 Semaprochilodus insignis
ACGACACCATTGCAGTCTTTGGTGACGGTGACGTGGTGTTAAGGACAGTCGTGGTAACGGTCTGTGTGCATGTAGTCCTGCGTGGTGCAGCCGTCTGCCAATGGTGCTGCAGTAACAGGATGACTCATGGAGGACACCACTGCTCGCTGGATGTCTGCAGTCGTGGCTGTTGGGTCAGTCAGGTACAGAGATAAGACCCGTCCGTGCTTACGCTGCATGTGTCACAAACCTACACACCAAGTTATTCCTGTCGGTTGATTCCTTCTGGGTGCAGGCATTTGTGCGGCTATGCTTTTGATGATGGGTGTATATCCGGTTGAACAGTTAAGAATAAACTTGAATGATTAACGAGCTTAAAGCTGTAGTAATGCTTCTTTTCATAGTTTATACAGTATTTAAAAGCTAATTAAGGTCAAATATACATATTTTACTGTCATGTCACATATACACAGGTGTGAAGGTGAGTGATAATCTGCAATACCATCACATATACACATTAGACAATAAACACATACAATGTTAAACAGCAGAATAGAAATATCGAAGCGAAATATGGAGATAACGAGGCTTACTACTCGAATTTTCCCGTTCCACCTTAAATGGTGCCGTAGACACATACAGTAACTCCAGCACTATTTAAGGTGGAACGGGGAGATTCGACCAAGGAGTCGACTTAGCTTCGTACAAAACCACAAAGCTAATGTTGTCTCCTTTACCTAAAGCTATACTGTTGACAACCGAGGCATCTATTTATCTAACACATAAATATTAAAGGTTTTTAAATACTCCGTTTATGTTCGCTGATGTTAGCTACCTAGCTAACAGTGACCTGACTGACACTTAGCGAGCTAGCATCGTTATCATCACCAAAACAGTGGAGAGCCCGAACAACGCAATTCCAACATACACGCAAAAGCCGCACACTCAGCAAACATACCTTTCCCTTTGGGGTTCATCGTGTTATACGACGTTTTTAAAATAAAACATAAACTTAAAAACTTCTATTCGGCATCAAAACACTTCAAAATTGGCGCGGCGGGTTTTTATGGAAACCCTTTTCTCTACAGCGCCTCGCCGCCGCAGCGCCACCTGCAGGTCCGGAGGACATACTCGAGCTGCGATCGGTCAAATCTATCGATCACAACCGGTCAATTCATACACGTGTTATGCGGGCTGGTTATATAACTCCATCTACACTCCGAGGTTATCAATATGTGACCATACGAGCGTCTAAACAGTCGCAGGAAAGGTTAATGCGTTCGTGCTGTGTAAGGCTGCGGCTGTGTCTCGAATGGCTCCCTACACACTATGTAGTGCACTAAGTAGGCCGGGTTCTAGGCCCTAGTGGTGCACTCTGTGTCGGACACCCAACAGTAACCTGTATGAACCCTTTCTAACGGCCAGTGCGCGGTTGGGAGCAGAGATGTATTTGGGATCGAGCCCGTTCCAGGGTGAACTTTAGGCTGGATTGAAGAGGCCAGATAACGTTCTAACCTTGCAGGGATTGCTAAACTGTTTATAGGTTGTTGCTATGCAATCCCAGGTGACTGCCAAGGTGTTGCTAGGCAGTTACTACAGGTGTCGTCATGGTATTTTAGTTTGCTGCTAAGATGCTCCATGCAGTTGCTATGGTAAACCCAGGTGGTTGCTAATGTGTTGCCAGAGTAAACCCAGGTGGTTGCTAATGTGTTGTCAGAGTAAACCCAGGTGGTTGCTAAACTGTTGCCAGAGTAAACCCAGGTGGTTGCTAATGTGTTGCCAGGTAGTTACCAAAGTATACCCAGGTTGTTGTGTAATGTGTTGGCAGGCAATTGTTACAGCGTTCCAGGCACTTGCTAAGGTGTTGCTAGGGAGCTGTTATGGTGTTTCAGGTAGTTTGACAATGTTGCTAGGCAGTTGTTACGGTTTTCCAGGTAGTTTGACAATGTTGCTAGGCAGTTGTTACGGTCTCTTAGGTGGTTAAGAAGGTATTGGTAGGCAGTTGCTATAGAACCCCAGGTGGTGTTGCTGTGGTGTTCCAGGTGGTTACTAAAAAGGTGTTGCAAAGAAGTTGCTTTGGTGTTCCGGGTGGTTGCCAAGGTACTCAAATACCCAGTAAGCAGTCGTTGATTGTAGGTGACCCAGCCAGCTGAACACACCTCTCTCTCACAGGCATCACTCAGTTCTGGATCTGAATGAGGAGAACTGGGGATCTTTGGGCAGCATCATTCACACACCCCTGCTGGTCAACTTCTCTCAGGATGGAGCTGAGGGTGCAGATCAAGCCACCAAACAGAACTTTACTCCAGGTTTTGGTTCAACGGTCTCGATTTACATGCTTCCTAATTACCATGGCAAATCACACCAGTACATCTGATCAGAGGTGCCGGTGAATCCAAAAGCTTCCTCTACACTACACGCTGTGCTGACCATGTAATGGCCTGTAGTTTACTCCCACCTGCAGCTCTCTAGCAAACTGCTCTGCAGAGCTGCTCTGCCTTCACTGCAGACAATAAAGGGCTGCGTCCCACCTGCACACTAACACTAAGTAGTGTTTGAGTATGTAGTATACAGTAGCATCTGTTCTGAAAGGTACCCCAACAAGTGCATCTCTATTAGAACGATGCACTTAGTAAAGCGAGCATGTAAAAGTCCTTCCACACTCAAGGAGCACGCCGTGTGTATAGTAAATATTTATTCAGTCAGTAAAGAACAACAAGAACAAGAGACAGACAGACAGATACAGACAGAAATAAGAGCTCAGTGCTTCTGCACTTTCAGAATCAGCTCATCACACAGCTTGGTGACGTCCTCCACCTCTTTCGTCTGAAAGGAGAAACAAAACAGCGTCAAACACACAAGCAGAAATCAGTGAAATTAAAGTAGACTCGAAGTCGTCATGATTTATCGATTAAGGCATTAACGGCAGTAATCAGTTTGCATCACGCAATCCAACTTTTCTAAACTCTCCGGATTTTTCTTTGCTTTAAATGACAAACGAAAACATCAGCCGCCCTTTACAGGGTGTTCATTTCATGATGAGAATCAAATATAAATAAAAAAAAGGCCCAAAATTACTTTAATGTACTCTCACTCGTTTCTGTAGTAGTATTACTACAAATCAACACTAAAATTAAACAAAGATTAACACTGGAGATTTCACACTGTTCAGGTCCGAAACCACATAACTATACCAGACACAGACAACGTGGGGTTAAAACAGCAGCACTTCTGAAGAGCAATGCCCCATTTGGGTGGGTGGTGTGTGGTTTGAGACACAGAGGGAGCACACTCTGCTGCACCGTTTAAGGCAGGGCTAATTTGAATACAGAGCAGCGAATACCAAAGTTCAGCTTCCCAGTTCTTAACATGTACCAGCTTTGGCGTGTGTGTAGCCATGGGATTAATATAACCTGGAGCATCGCCTAATGTCCCGGCTGCAGCACGTAGCCCTGATGGGAGATTCTGAACTGTTCCTCGACTGGTATGACTGAAGAGCTGATGTTTTGGCACCGGTGGGGGCTGATGGAACGGAACAGTTTGACCTCACTGAATGTTAAATCTCTTTTCTGTCCTCTTTACCTTAAAAATCCAACAATAAACTGGACGCAATAATATTTAGATGGTTTACTGATCTATAACGTTCTAACCCTCCATCCTGTGTGTGATTGCTCAGTTATTCCCTATGGTCTCTTTTCCTCCAGTGAAGTTCGCAGTAATGTAAGCTGACTCGTGTTTATTCACTATGCTGAGCGTCACCAGCAGCTGCATGTATACCTTCTGCTCCAGGTTCTTCTCCAGTGATTGCACTTTGAGCTGCTCTCTCCGCAGCTGGACCTGAAGAGCAGAAACCTCAGCTCCCAGTTTAGAGCGGACATCCGCTATCTCCTTATTCGCCCTGCACACATCGACACCAAATATTTACATGTACATGCAGATAAACGACCATTAATTTTATTTTATTTTTTTACACACACACACACACACACACACACACACACACACACACACACACACTTTTTTTAATCATTATGCAACACTGATTGGAGTGTTGGGACGGGACCATCTTTGGACAGTTAAATGTTCACTAACACTAGATAAAAGTGGAGATATTGGCACCACCTTTCTTTGTCTATATTCTACTATAATACATGTGTTTATTTTGTCACATTTTTTAAATAAAATTAAATAAAACAATTGAGAACTGAGGAGAGGGGGGAAAAAAAACAAAAAAAGGTCACACCAAGGTCAGACATTTACACCTATATTTAAGACTCAGTAGTAAATAATCTCCGGCTCTTCTCTACTAGCACCTCTTAATTCTCTACTGTTCTCCCCCACCCCCCCTTACTGTTTAAAAGGTGACTCAGCCTGCATCAACCTCCTGCAATCAGCCTGAACCATCCAGAAATGTTCACACTGCAAAAACTTCCAGCCATGGTTCAGTTTTGCCAGGACCACAGTTCAAGGCCTTTACACCTGAGATTTTGTTTTTGACCAAATTTAAAAAAATAAAAATAAAAAAAGTTGCTCCAGATGCTGGCGCTGCATCAGCGCAAGAGGGTGAACTGAACTAGTAGAGCCGAGTATGAGGCTGAGCAGCATGGTGGAGTGCTTACTGGTCAATCTTTTCCTCTGCATGGGTTTTCAGCATCTGGTAGCGCTGCTCCTCTTTCTGCAGCCTGGCCAGGTAGCTCTGTGCACACTGTTTCAGCGTCTCCTCATTCTACAGACACACGTAAAGACGAGTTGCATCATCTCTTCAGCTTTCAAAAAGGTCAAACATTCTATATGTTCTTATATTTCAGAATTAAACATTATATTATCAGACCGATGTAACCCACTGGTCCCTAATTGTGCATAATTCAAAAAGCAGGTGATGTAACATTAAGGGCAGGATAATTACAGTCAGCTGAAGGGCAGTTGCATGGAAATGCATTCATGTTTGTGACTTCCCAACCACAATAAGAGCACAACCCTGTTTATGCAGCTTAGATTCCATATACAGCAATGTCATCACATAGCTCATCAAAATTCAATCTGAAACAGCAAGAAGGTTGCTCCAACACCGAGACCTTCAGACTGAGGCCCTTTGACAGCGAGTTGAGAGACAGTGAGATGAGCACCTTCTTGAAGCCATCAATGACCTCCTTGCGTCTGTCCAGGCGTTTGACGACGTCTGAGAAGGACCGCTCCATATCGTTCAGGTCTTTAGCCAGCTGCTGCTTCTCCTGGAGCACTTTACTCAGCTCGGCCTGCGCCAGCTCCTCCTTCTGCTTGTGCTCCGCTGCAAACACACAGCACATACACGGAACTTTACAACCAGGTCACGCCTAACGTGAGATACTACTGTGCCCACACTCCATAGAGGGGTGGGGGGTATACACAAACATACCTGTGATCTGAGCTATAACGGCCTCAAACTCGGACACGATCACCCTGAGGGGGAATGAACAGTACAGAAGAGGAGATTTAATTTTCTGCCTGTAGGCAAGTGACCAATAACACGGAGGATGAACACACAAGGCAGCTTACACCATGTGCTGGTTATCTAGACGTAGCTTCTCCATCTCAGCCTTCAGTTCCTCCTCCTTCTCCTCAGCCTAGAAGGGGAAAAAGACTATTATCTTCCAGATACTCATTTTAAAACTGTTAACTTCACCACCTGTAAAGGTTTGGGATATCCTGCCTCAGACAAAAACACCTGTAAATGTAGTTGGTAATAAAGCAGCTCTGTGCTGATGTGTTCATCTCCACCACTCAGCTTCATGTTCAAAGTGCCTTCATTAGTATGACAGAAATAAACGTATGAAATATGATAAATGAAAATAAAAGTATGATAAAAAATAAATGGCCAATTTAACTCTTCATGAAACTCTGCTCTGAAGTTTAAACGCTGACATCACAGCCAGGGGAGAAAATTAATGGTCCTTGGCTTCATCTCTAAATGAGCACTGCTACCAGTTTACCGGCCCAGATATGTCCACAGACAATATGTCCTAAACAAACCTGCTTATGCTTCAGGAGGGGCATGTGTATTAAGAACTTGGAGGCTGATATTCTCAGCTGGAACGATCGGGTGGTTAGAGGAGCTGTTCTGTTTCAGTAGTCACTCCATTCGGAATACAGACCTTTCTGTATTCTAGGCTGAAAGTAAGGAGTGGTGAACTCCATTCCTAGGACTCTTTCCTTTGTTTGGGTGCTGGTTCCCTCACCTGTTTGCGTGCCCTCTCCAGGGCAGCATCCATGTCCTTTTGACTGTACATGAGCACGTCCACAATGACATCATCGCTTCTCTGTGGCTGTTTGAGGGTGGGCACCAGCAGGTCCAGCACAGTGGGGTCTTGCACCACAGGAACTTCGACCTGTGCACCAAGAAAAGGAAGCACAGTCAGGCTGGAACATAATGAAAGACTATAACGGCACTTCCAAACAGGTTAAACTCCAAATGAGAACTGAATCATTATGGTCACCAGCATTTTAACCCTAAAAAATATAAATCCTATAATATTCACACTGGTCCAGTCTCAGCCAGATACTGGTGAAGCTGTGATTCATCCAAATCATGCTAAACACTAATATCACGCTCAGCTGGGAGTGTAAATAGATGTAACTTACCGGTGCAGGCAAGTCTTCCAGCAGCTTTGGACACTCCTGCTGAGATTTCTGCCGCACCTCAGACCGAGCAGCTTCCATCATCCTGTACACACACAGTATTCATCAGGGGTGGGCATCAGTCAAATTTGACATTTAAATTTATAAGGCCCTGTTTGAGAATGACTCAAAACACAATGGTATAAATGTTAAATGGAAGCTAAAAATGCTCAATTCTAATATATTAAATCAAATTATAATTATAAATAAACGACTTAGTGTTTCCAGATTTTTCACTCAGATCTGATCTTCCTAGCTTCTTATTTGTGTAGGTATGGGGTCTAGAAACCTTTGAAGCAGCAGTTTTCAACAGTAAGTTAAATTAAATAATTAAAAATTCTGAATTCTGCCTCTTCAGCCTGGTAACGTGAGCCCAGCCTTATTTAACCCAGGCAGTGCTGAGAACTGACACAGATGTGTTTCAATGTGCATCTGTTAATACAAAAAAACAATAAAATCTAGAAACTGGACATAAACCTGCCAGGATTAAACAGCATTAAAGGAAAACCTGACATGAAGTCTGTAGATATACAGATTAGAGATAAAGCAGTTAAATTATTAAAATGATTTTAGTGCAGCAACCCGGCATCTGCTCTTACGGAGTTCAACAAAGGCATCAAATCTGTTGAAACAGACATGCACTTCAATTTCTTTTTCCTCCAAGCAAATCTCTCCTGATATTATTCTTATATTGTGCATCCCTAGTTCTAACGGCACATACCGTCAAACACGCAGTCCGTTTTCTTCTTGAAAAAGATGATCAAATAAGTGACTGACCGGATAGCGAGGGAAGGTCGTGGCAGGCTGAATCCGGAGCTCATGCTTTCCACTGCTGCTTTCTTAGGGCTTTCCTTCAACAGCGGGTCAAACTTCAGATACAGGGACTGTTTACGCAGGGCAGACTCCTTAAACTGGACACAAACACACACTTGCTTTAGACTTTGAGAGAGAGCAGACAATCAAAACTGAAATTAGACAAACAGTTACTTACACTGCTCGATCCAAACTGCTCCAAATAATCGATCTGTCCATCAAAGTCATTAGGCACAACTATGGAAGGAAGAACACATTTACTAAATGGGGGGGACCAAAAACAAAACAGAAGAGCAGAATTTGGTGGATGTACACCAAATGGACCATTATGATGGTCCTAATAAACATGGTTGTAATAAATAATAGTTGTAAACAAACTAAAACAGTACAAACTAGGAGTACATTCCTCTAAATACATGTTGAAAAAGTGACAGTGAGTCAAAGTGAGTGAAATCAGTGAAAAAATAAATAAATAGGAAATTATGAAGAAATGTCAAACTGTTTGGATGATTAGATGCGCATAGGTGCGTATCTAGTGGGGTATATTTAACCTCTATAGGCAGGTGGGTTAAAAAGATTAGAGTTAAGAGTACTTATTTTCCTCCCCTGTGATCTTGTGTTTATAAATCTCCAAAAGTTCCTTAATTCTTAAAATAAGAGGGTTTATCAGCTCCCTACATAAACACATGCACATGTTTTTGTCTTGTAACTGGGAAGCTCTCAAGCCTATAGACTAACTGAGTAATACCCGTTTCTCCCTCCCCTTCATTTCCTGCACGAGTTCTGTACAGAATTGTTCACTCATCATTCCGCATCCATCACACTCTACAGAGGCAGCCCTCCGTTTCTGAAAGAGGCCTGACTAACACTGAGCAGCTCTACCGCAGAAAACTTACACATGGAGCCAGGCACAAACTCCTCATCAGCACCAGTCGAATCAAACTCTGTGCTCTGGTTCTGAAGACAGGGCTCAGGTGTCGGCTCTCTGGCTGCCAGCTTCTGATCAGGTGGGCTGCAGAACTTGTTGCCCTGAGCAGCTACTGAACTCTTGGTCTCCTTCTCTGGCTGCAGGAGTGGACAGACGAAAGAAAAATTTGACATCCATCTATGATGAGAATGGAGCTCCTATAGGTGGGCACTTTAAAAGGGTGTGGGGTCGGGAGCGTCATACCTTGGTCAACACTGGTTCAGGTTCGGTCGTCTTTTCTTTGCCATCACAGAGAAGAAAGCTGTAAAAGTGAAGAGAGTCACATACACAGATCCAGAGCACATTAATCCAAACACTCAATAAACCACCACTTGCCATCAAGACAAACTACAAACTAAAAATCACAACGTCTAAACGGTTTTCTCCCCAGAATGTTTAGTGACCCTTTTAGCCCAATTCATTGCTATGAAACCAAGAAAATATCCTCCTGGCCCCCATCACAGAAACGTCCCATCTGTTTATTTCAATATCCTCACAGGGCAGGATAAGATTTCACAAATGCAAATCTTGTCATCTCTGTTCTTACTTCATCTTCAAATTGGGAAATCTCGAACTATTGTTCGTATTCAACACTTCATATCCATGCCTAATCGACCATATGCACACAGGTGAAACATTAATGTGTGAATGTAGGTCAGTTATCCAGACAGCTCCCATTACAGATCTAGAAAAGTTCTAAACTAATCTAAAGTGGAATAAACTGGAAGTTCTAGATACTGTGAGAGTGCCCTCTACTGCTCGAGAGTCACCACTCCCAAGTTTCAGTTTCTACTTCCCCAGACGCTTTAGCAGAGCGCACTAATGTTTCTCCTCCTAATAAACAGCCCCACGTTCAGCTCCACATTCACCACCATCACTGTAAGACTGCATCTGAGCAGTTTCCATCAACATTAACCCAGGACGGTAATAAGACGGGAGGTGGAGGTGGTGTGTCTGCAGGGTCTCGGATTATTAAACCCTGTCAGAATAAAAACCTGATGGTGAAAAAGCTCCATTTAGAGTGGAGGTAGATGTGAGGTCAGTACGCTGGGGACTCTACTGCTGGTCATTGCGTTAAACAGAAGTTAAGTAACTGTTGGGGTTTACCCTAACGTTAGGGCAGTATTTAGGAAGTTTAGTCCAGTTAGGAAGTTTCTGTAATACTGTTTTCTTATCACAGAAAAGAGATAACGACCTTGAGAAGGGTTCTGTGATAGCATCTAGCCCAAGGTCAGTCTCAACTGACAGGATAAGACTTCAGACTTAAAGACGTTTCTGTAATGTGAACCCCAAATCAGAACTAATCCAACATTTGGGATGTGTCTTACAGCCAACTTGAACCTGGCTCAGTCTAATCCTGAACTTCCAAAGAAGCTTATTTGCAGTGTTAGTGCTTGATAGCACATATAGCACAACACATTATAGAGAAAAGCAAAACCACCAATTAGCTACCCTTTGCTCAAATTTGCAGCAAACAGCCAATCACGTGAAAGATTCTGACCTGAGCGCATCACTGGCCACAGTGCAGTGTTGCTCTGGCTGGTTATCGGGCTGTGTTAGTGTCATAGGCTGCTGCGTTGGAGCATGCAATTCCTCATTCTTGACTGGACTGCTCTTAACTCCACGTGGAGGAGAGTTGCCCATCTTAGCCGTCGTACCGAAGGGGTTGAAGTTGGGGTCATCAAACTTATCGAAGTCGAAGGCGTAAGAGCCTTTGGCGATGGGGATATCTACAGGTGCAGATTCAGCTGTGGCATCCTGAGATTCGGGTTTAGGTTCAGGGGAAGTCTTCACAGCTGCAGCAGCGGTGGGCTTTTTAGGGGCTGGTTTGGCCCCTGGTGGTCTCTTCATGCCGAGCCGTTTAGGAGGTGGCTTGCGTTTGACTTCAGTGCCGTCATCAAAGTTAAACTCCAGTACCATGTGGCTGTCTTTTGGGGGCAATTCAGAAGTGCTTTCTGTTAAAACTGGAGGCGCCTCAGGGGTAACTGGCTTCGCCTCTGGCTGACTAGGCACCTCGGAGATGGTCTGAATAGTCTCAGGAGCAGCCGTAGGCATGATGGGCTTACTCTCTGGCTGGATAGGCACCTTTGAAACTGCCTGAATGGACTCAGGGGCAGCCTCAGGGGTGACAGGCTTGGTCTCTAGCTGGCTAGGCACCTCCGAAACCGTCTGAACCATCTCAGGGGCAGCCTCAGGGGTAATGGGCTTCATCTCTGGCTGGCTAGGCACCTCAGGAACTTTCTGAACGGTCTCAAGGGCAGCCTCAACATCCTTCCTGGGATTCTCTGGGATTTGAGGTGGGGAATTGCCGACAGGTGCCTTTCTGCCAAGAGGTGGAGAGTTTTGAAGCTTTGAGCCACCGGTTTGAAAGGGATTCACCGAATCAAGACTGTCAAAGCCAAAGCTGTAGGATCCTTTAGGTGGCAATGGGGAATCCACAGCATCTGAGGGTTCTTCTCTAACAGGAACACTATCAGAGACAGATGATGCGGCAGGAACCTCCAGATTCATCTCAGTGTCATTACTGCTCTGATCCATGATTGGAGTTCCAAAACTCCTCTGCCCAATGATCACTGTGGTGTCTGTTGAAGGCATATCTGAAGATAAATCTGCCAGGGAGTTTTCTACCGAGTGGCTCAAAGGGATAGTCTCATCTAGGGCCATGTCCATTTGAGCTGGCTTTTCTGGAACATTCTCCCCCTCCACAGGGGCAGATGGCAATAGGACAGACACCACATCAGGTTGCTCAGGCTCTGGCGTGGTCATAGTGTTTAACAGGACTGCAGGTCTGGGTGGCGACAGGCCCATTTTTGTGGTGCCTTGAAATGGATTCATGGACTCCAGGTTGTCAAAATCGATCGCGTAGCCTCCTTTGCTCTGGATGGGCATTTCATCGTCAGGGTACGGAGCTTCGTTTTTACTTGGGGCATCAACTGGCACTAAGGGGACACTTAGCTCAGCAGGCGTCCTGGAAAACACAGCAGTTTTGTTATAGGCAGGTTTCACAGCACGAGAGGAATTTAAACTCTAATGGGGCTGGTTTCTCAGACATCGATTACTAAAGGAAACCCAAACATTTTATCCTCCGTCAAATTTCTGCATAATTAAACGCTCTACATGTTAACAAAATCTTTCAGAGTGGTTTGGTGTGGAATGCTACATCCTAGAGAAACAGAGTCAGGACTGATCACAGTGGTGGTGATAGGAACCAGACATCTGAGGAGTGTGAAGCCTATAAAAGCTTCCTACCTGAAAGTAGTTTCATGAAATTATGATGTCCAAGACACCGTTTTAAAATGTTGTATGATCACAATGTGTTCTTAAAAAGTACATTTATCAATTTTAATCATGGTGGAGGGATACATGAAGGGTATTATGCAAATTAGGTCCCAAAAAAAAAAAAAAATCTTTTCAGATCACCAAACCACTCTAAATGACATCTCAAACACTAAATTATACAGACAGGAAAGAGGGAAAAAATAAATAAATAAATAAATAAATAATTTGGTGACTATGACGTATAACGTTTGCCACCAACTGTGACCGAACTGATTGAGTCAGTACAGCAATACTTAAACAACACTGCAGGCCCAGTGAAGCCCCAGAACGGCACACTCATCTTCCTGGGTGAAGAACAAATTGGCACTCACTCAACAGCAGAAGCCAGCGAAAGAGACTCCAGAGCAGCCATGCAATCGTCCACTGTAGTCATTCTGCCCACACGGCTTGGAGACATAATCCTCTTGGTGACCGGGTCTCTGCGTGGGGTTTGGAAACACACCTGGAGAAACATCAGTAAACAGAACAAACGATTAACAACTCCAAAAACAGATACCATGACATCCAAAACCTCTCTCCGTGGGGAAAAAAATAAATAAATACATAAAAAAATAAAAAATAAAAAAATAAATAAATAAATAAATAAATAAATAAATAAATAAATAAGTAAGTAACGCACTCCAAGCTCCATGGGCAGAGAGTTCAGTTACATGAAGCAGATTACAGAAACAATGAGCACATTGTGGAAATCAGCAAATAAGCAGCTCATGTTTCAAAAAAGGAACATTTGTTCTAACAGGTTTGGGAGAGAAAACACATGAACCTATGGAGGAATGTATAACGACAGTTACAGTCAGATGCTCAGGGTCAAGCAAGATGGCTAACTGCTGGGACAAACAAATCCTTTAAATATTCAGCAACATCAGATTACAGTTAACATTAACACAGCTACGAGCAAAAGCTTCCCGAGCATTGCCATGCTAAATGTCTCAAACATGAACGAAAGATCGTTTTGATTTGTTCTATTGTGTTTGTTACCCATGTACCCATTTTAGTTCTGTACAGTGTCTTTGGGCATCTGAAACACATTTAAAATGGAGATATTTTATATTACACTACTATTAAGTAATTATCCACCATTAGTGCTACATTAAAAACTGCATTATGACAATTCATCACAATAAGGATATTGGTCATATCGCCCAGTCATACACTATACTGACAACTTAAACAGCACCAGCATACTGTCAATATGAAAACTTGCAGGCAAACTGTTAGGGATTGAAAACATTGTGACATTTGATTAGTAATTCAAACTAATTTGACAATGCATGAAATGTCTAATATCAGTACCCCAGATATCAGCATCGTCCAGAAATTCAATATTGGTGCCTCCTTACTGGTGGTATGCGAGTCATCAAATAGAACCAGCAATAGAACCAGGTCCATATTAGTTGGCTGATAGACAGTTTAATCCATACTACCAGTAATATTACAGGTAACACGTCCACAATTATCTTTTAATTCTAAGTATTTAAAGGGTGGTGCCTTATAATTGGTACCCAACACAAATCAGGCCATGAACGGGTGCAGACAACGCTGTCCAGCACTACTACATAGTTAGTACACAGAAGCGATGCCTCCTTCAGCCTACCTTCACTCCTTTGGGCACGTTTTTGTTGATGTTTTCGGACTGCGACTGTCGCAGAATGGACGGCCTGCCGGTGGGCTGATCCAGGGCAAAAATGTCAGCAGCAGCTTCAGATGTGACGTGCTTCCGTACAGGGCAGACTCCCTGATTCTCATCATTTACCACCACTGAACTCATACTGGAGAGGGAGAGAGGAGAGAGAACACACTGGAGCGTTAGGGTGATGACATCACGAGAAAAGCCACTCCCAGCGGGCACACCATGTACACTGACCAGCTGGGTTTACTGATAAGCCTGAAAGACTGGCACACTCTAAATAAACAGCCAAACCACGAGGTGCATGAACAAAACTGGCTGGAGTCACTCACAGGAGGTCACGGCCGCATGGAACTCAGATTTACTCCAACCAAACTGTTGCACGGTGCCCATCGCGAGGGGCTCATTATCCACTAGAGCGTCTGAAACCCCACCTGCCATTCACTCTGAACGTAACATTACAAATAGTCCAAGATGACAAACACATGGGGGCACGTTGGACAACCATGTTTTGCATCAGAACCACAGATTGGGTGTGATCTGTGATCTCAGCAACAGCATTAAAAGCAACATTGGATCCACTAAACAGGAATGGGTGGATTCCTTGGAGGCCTATTGGCCAGAGAGACCAAATCAATGAGGGCAAGAAGCGACACCGTCTCTGGAGGTTCATAGACACCTGCTCCTCCAGGGTTTCTTCTGAAATTAAGGGTATTAGTGAGTTCGTTCCTTCTTTGCTGCAGTAACTGCCTCCACTATTCAGGGAACGCTCTACACGAGAATTTGGAACATTGCTGTGAGGGATTGATTGAGTATTAGTGAGGTCAAGTACTGAGGTTGGTTGATTGATCAGCTCTGAATCACTCCAACTTATCCCAAAGCTTCCGGACGAAGCTCCAACACTCCAGAGAACACAGTTCCACTCCTCCACAGCCC
The DNA here is from genome assembly GCA_034552555.1 of Semaprochilodus insignis. Lineage (NCBI taxonomy): Eukaryota > Metazoa > Chordata > Actinopteri > Characiformes > Prochilodontidae > Semaprochilodus > Semaprochilodus insignis. The sequence goes on from CM067478.1 coordinate 38,790,259, forward strand.
AGTGCTGGGGGGGTTTTATACCCCTTTAAGACCACACCTGGCAATGGAAACAGTGACCTTCAGGTCATGTGCAGCTGCTCCAAAGAGTTCCGTTCTGCTGGTCAGCGCTTTCTACTGAGATAGCACTACCTGTTCGGAACCTGTAGTGGGTTCTCCATCCACCAACTCCAAGTTTTTAATGCTAGGATGAGGTGGAAAAGGTGGAATATCGCTAAAGCCGAAACAGGAAAGCGGCTGATGGCTTATTAAATTAACACCACATTAACCTGCCAGTCACACGATTCTGCTCCCGCTTCTTATTGCTTGGCATAAAGTATAAACACAATGGTTAACTGCTGCTAGGCTTACACCAAATGTCTGACCCACGACCCAACATCTTGTGCAAGTGCAAATCCTCTTATCAGTTGGCACTGGTGGCCGGTAACTGGAAACTACTGGTCATAGAGACGGTCCAATCACAGCGCATAGCATTTTGAAGGTTGCTTGACATTCTAAAATGCCAAACACGAAACTTGTTTTAACAATGACTCCCAAAACGGTCTATTGTGTTTGCATCCCTAGTCGCAAGGCAGATATGGCCGGGGAGGCACTGCTTTCAGCCCTCATTTGGCACCAAGATGTCAAATGCCTGTAAAGACCGTTCTGCTTAAAGCTGGAACCCCAGTTAAACATCTCCATCTTGCTGGTTTTGAAGCAGTCCCTGATCACGATAGCTACGTCGTCCAACGTTCACTCCAACTGTAGTGGATTGAAACATGACTTTATTCACATTTGTTTCATAAATGCACATGACATTCGTAGAATATCTAAATGGAAACCCAAGCGGTGTCACCAAAGGGTGCAGCTTAAAGCCCCAAATTCACTGTGGAGTCTGGATGATAGACACAAGGTCTAGAGTTCAGAGGATACGTACTGACAAACCAAGAAATTTCCCGTTTAACCATAACTATTTGCAAAAGTTTACAAAGTGAAAAGCCATTGTGCAGAATTGGGTCAACTGGGGTTTAATTCAGTCAGCTGATGCGTGGCAAGGAAATCGCTGTTGGCGCTGCCATCATAAAATCCCCACTGTGCTCCCAGTGTTAGTATAAATCGTGTCAAAAGGTGAATTGAAAGCCCACCAGTGAAATCAGATCATGCCTTCAAGAGAAAGGCAGAGATTTGGTGGAAAGGAACACAACAGCCTTACAATGAATCTAGAACTCTTCTCTGCATAGTAATTCAGACCGACATCAAGTTCTGCTGCTGACATATCCGATCCCTTGATGGCATGACTTCACGTGACTCAAGATAAGGATTTATAATTACCGTCTGTGGGCCCTCTGTCCATGACCCGGGAAAAAACAGGAACTATTTAAATTAACAATAAACTATCAGCTTTGCCGAGTTACTTATAGACTTCCCAATTCTCCCCAAGCATGGCTTGCATGCAGCTTCCTTCTTAAACCAAACATGGCTTGGTGTCTTAGTTTTACAGCAGAGCTACAAGGCTAACAAAAGCCTGTTACAGGAAAACACCTGGGGTTGTAGCTCCAGGACAAACAAAAACAAGCTTCAGACATCAAGGACGGCTTGGCTGATCGACTAGGTTTGGTGTAGGAAGGTAAGCTGTGCAGCTGTTTTTGGAGAACTGTTCAATTCCAAAAATGGATGGTAATGAACATAACCACAGCCTGCTCTGACTCCACCTCAAGGTGGACGGTCCCTAGGTGGAGGAAATATCAGCTGTCAATATTTCCTCCAGCTAGAAACTGTTTACCTTGAGGTGCTCCTGGAATCATTACCAGAAGCTCCAACGTTGCCAAGTGACTCGCCACCAAAGACATTTATTATTCAGTGGGTGCTCTGGGACATGAGCTCAAATGTAAACCTATAGCCATATTATTATTATTATTATTATTATTATTATTATTATTATTATTATCATCCATATTTAGATTTTAGATAAGTGTGAGCAGGTTTGTGGCATAAAGGAACCTAAGGGTTAACATTATAAGGGAATTCCACCAAGTTTTCCCTCCAAAATAACATTTTCCCTGCTTGTGACGTAAACAGAGTGATTGAGAGCGGGTTTGGTGTGAGGTGGTTCAGATGTTCTGTACAGTGGTGGTGATGGGAACCAGGGTTCACCATGTCTAGAACACACATATAGACATTTTATTGACCATCTAAACCACCAGTGAACCTACATGTGTCTTCTGGGTTTAATATGGAATGTTGATGATGGGAAAAATCTGGAAAACCTGGAAATAATAAGTTTTCTTTGGGGGACTATTTTACCTCACAGCGCCCCGCAGCATGTATCCCTCCACCATGAATGGAGTTTAAGGCTGAAGTCTTCTCCAGACAATCACAAACAGTGTCTCAGACATCAGGCAGCGTATTCAGAACCACCTCATGTAGGAACTTTCTGTGAGGGAGCTTTTAGAGGGGGACGTCTGGTTACCTTCACCACCACTGTGAACAGTTCTGACTTGATCTAGAAGTGAGCGTTTCACAGAGAACCAGTCTGAATGACTCTGTTTACATCTTAACAGCTTAATGATACAGACTTTACCCTTAAACTCACGGAGCAGCTATGTCAGATAGCTAAAGCTAGCTGTATTTAGCATTACATATTTCGGGTGTCCTTAACAATGAGCTGTCTAACCTCAAAAACGTTAGAACTTAGAGCGCTGGACGTGTTAATCCAACTCTAAGTACGTGAAAAGAACCGCTAAACCTGTCAAAGTAACACGAACAGCTAGCAGCGTGAAGAGAACCTAGTTAGCTAGCTAGCTAACGTCACGCTGTCAGCCACTTCACCTTCAAAACAACGTAAACATATATATTTTACACTGTAGACAACACGTACCACAGCTTCTTCATAAACCTACCTCTCTCTGTAGCTCGAGTCAGCAGCAGCAGAAACAGAAATCGCTTTTCTAATCGCTTTTCTTCAGAGGCAGAACCACGTCCCTCTCTCCTCACAGCGAACCTCCACTCTGGAACTGCAGCGGTTGAACAGGAGACTCAACCGCCGCTTAGATTTCAAATTTAAACGCCGCCGCGGTGACCAATTAAATTCGTCGCGCGACGTCAGGAAGGCGGGCAGTAATATGAATCCACCAATGGCGTATCACACGGCACCTACATCCTATTGGTCAGTAAAGAAACAGACAGGCAAATGAGCCAATAATACGGACGCAAATCTTAACTCCACCCCCATTTTCCAAACATGACCTCACATAACCCGCTATAGCCAGCGTTTGTACTTTCACACAGCTGTTAAACACAAACACGGAATATCAGATATTTAGATATCAGATATCAACAGAAACAAACAAAAACACACTAAAGTCGCACTAAAAATTTTCTTGCTGTGCAAAAGTAATTCATTTTAACTTAATTTTTTTAATTAAAATCTTCATGTTACTGTCAAACACGGAAATAATTTAACTGTCTTTTATATTCAATAATTATCTTTTATAAGTAAATGATATTTGTGTTTTGTATTTGGCTTCTGATGTTCCGCACTTATGTGATGTCTATTGTGAAGTGACACAGTTTATGGAGTGTTTCATAGATTTGGCACATGTTCTTATGTTTATGTAGATTGTGCATATACTGCGTGTTTCATACTTGAAGCTGAGTCTCTTATATAATTTGGTAAACAGTAGGATTTTATGTATATATTTGCTTATTTATTTACGTAGCAACGTCAAATAATGTTATGTACCTTGCTGAGGATTAAATTCAATTAATTCATTCTATTAATAATAGGAATTCTATTTAAATCGAATCCTATGAATCCTAATTCCACATTTAGCTAAACATTTTTCTTCCCGATATGAAACATGAGACTGTGTCTGCTTCTGTCCTGTCTGGCAATTTCACCTTCAGCACTAGAGGGCAGCAACACATCACTGTGCAGAAGTGGGTGGAGACCGCATGAGGATGTAAAGGAAGGAAGGAGAGCGATCAACTGAAATGGTTTTGATCAGAAACTGGCCACAATATTGGAAACACCCACCTGGTGTTTCCACTAACTGGCCGCTTTATTTGAAACGCCTACCATGTGCTTCCACTCACTGGCCACTTTACTAGAAACACCTACCTTGTGTTTCCACTCACTGGCCACTTTATTAGAAACACTCACCTTGTGCTTCCACTCACTGGCCACTTTATTAGAAACACCCACATTGTGCTTCCACTAACTGGCCACTTTACTGGAAACTCCAGCCTCGTGCCATTATGTAGGTCTGCAGTGGTCTCTGACTTTCGCACTCTGTTGAATATATTAGAGTAAATATCACAGTTTATATTTACAGAATAAAGTGTGAGCTCTAAGTTCTCTGTCTGCGGAGACCAGACGGAGTGAAACATCTTCAGTTCACAGTGCAGTGATTTCACTAGAGGAGGCGGAGGAGTGAGAGAGAGTGACAGAGAGGGAGAGAGAAGGAGGAGTGTGGAGCGACTGTGGTAATGCGTATTATGTAACTGTGCTGTGTTTGTGTGGAAGTCAGTCAGTGAGACTCTATTGATAGACACACCCTCATTCTACTGACCTACATTACGTCCAGCACAGCTCTCTCTCCCTCTCTCTCTCTCTCTCTCTCCCTCTCTCTCTCTCTCTCTCTCTCTCTCTCTCTTATACACATACTAACTTAATTACTGTAGATCCAGAGAGCAAAGCACACTGACCTTGACCACAGGCCTTCTCTTCTCTCTTGCACGCACCTCTGAAAAGCTGCAGCACCTCCAGAGCCACAAGCAGTCACTAATATGTGTAGTAATATATAATAATCTGCATTTATCATCAGAAAGTTGACTGTCCACTTTGGATTAGTGATTTTATGTGATTTCACTTAGAGCATGTTTACAGACTTAAACCACATTTAAGGCACATTATCAATATGCAAACACATGTACATGTTGATTGTTTTTGCAGTGTGCACTGTGTGAACTGGGGTGTGAAAACATCAACACTGTTCACATACCATATCAAACTATTCATTTCAAATAAAAGCATGGGGAATTTGGGTGTATACAGTAAGGGCGCTTTAAAAGCCATTTAAAATCATTAACAAAAGGATAGAAATGCTAAGATTGATTGTGATTAAAATGCACAAAAATGCATGTAATCAAAAATTCATACATGGGTACTACACTTTTTCCATTCCACCTTAAATGGGGATATGTTTATATGCTGGTGCCTGAAGCATAATAGTAACTGCTACACAATTTAAGGTGGAACAGGAAATGTCAAACAAGAAGCTGGTGAATAAGAAAGTGAAGTTCAGTCTGGTAGTGTTAATGCTGGTAATGTTAATGCTGGTAGTGTTCATGCTGGTAGTGCTCATGCTGGTAGTGTTTCTGATTAAGGAGATTTAAACCATATAAATATCCTACCTGGAGTTTTATGGGCGGAGCTACTGATAAATATGTACTACAGTAGAACATTCCAGCAAGGGTTCTTCTTGTGTGGTGTGTCTGTTCAAGGCTACTATGGATACATGGTAGTCTCTGCTGGAAGATGAGCTGCTCCTATGTAGATTCAAGATAACCAGAACACACAAGGATTTAAATTACCAACCAGGTAATTATACACTAATGAAGATATAGTTCTGTATATTATATTTCATTTCTGATAATAGACCCCCACAAATATTACACACTGCTCCTTTAAAGACCTTGCATTAGTATTAATTAAGCTAAACAGACAGTTTAGTGCAACAGTATAACTGCTCATTATCTTTTAGAGACTCTTTACACACATAA
>CM067478.1:38796518-38811116 GCA_034552555.1 Semaprochilodus insignis
GAGCAGCGGAGACAGCAGAACCGCAGCCAACTCCAAGCCCTGCTAGAGTAAGATACACTGCAGCCATCACACAGACTAGAGAATCAGGTTCTGAACGGGCTGAGAACAGATGGCATTATATATGAATTTATCACCATAGTAACCTGAGTAACACGAGTTTCAGAGTTTGTAGTGTTGCTTTAATAACGACAGATACTCGAGAGACTCCAGCGAGTCAACTGAACACGAGCTTCACTGGAAGACTAAAACCAATCTGACCTTTTTGTACACTCACCTCAATGTGCTCAAGTTTGAATATCAGCTGAAACTTGAACAGTTTGTGTCCATCATCTTGCAGTCGGTGGATCTGGTTCTGATTTATCCTCCTTTGATTTTAATTGGCATCGAGGTGCAGTTACTCCTTTATCCACTAGAGGTCAGGCTTCGACACAGTTTGCTTGTCTCAGGCTCCGTACACATGAGCTCAGCTCTGTGTAGTTCTCTGCTAAGAACAGGATGACAGGAGGAATGTGCTGAAGAACTGCAGGCTGTGCACTTCACCATTCAGTCAGGAGGAAAGTCTAGGAGCGGTTTTACCGGTTTGTTTGCACTGTGTTTCCCACCGCGGTGTGTGTGTGTGTGTGTGTGTGTGTGTGTGTGTGTGTGTGTGTGTGTGTGTGTGTGTGTGTGTATACTTACTGTTCTCCCTGTCGTTCACAGGACCAGCAGTGAACAGGACTCTGATACTTCTGAGTCTTCCGACTCGCGATGTGCAGTTTAAAAACAACAAAAGACACAAACAAAACCAACACGAGCACAGACAGACAGCGCTGTCCTCTACTCCAGCCTGTAGAGGTCAGTGTGAGGTCACAACCCTGCTGAGAGTGCCATCACTGCTGCCTGTGCCTTTAACTGACCCTTTGTCAGTCTGACCGGATCAGCAGAGTGAAGGATGCAGAATTTTGTGTTTCACGTTTGCACTACCGCCTGAGATGCTGCGTCCACTCCAGCCACCCTGCCGGACGCCACCCGCTCTGTGTTCACTAATCCTGCATTCTGGATCCACCGGGTTCCAGCTGAGACTGCCGTTTAATTCTGTTTCTTCCAAACTCAAACAGAGCGACTCAAATGGCCAAAAACAGCAGAAAGAAGCCAACCCAAAAGATTCTGTTACCCCAAAGCTGATTTGCATTGTTTACACACCGAACAGTGCAAATGAACTTACTATTTATTGTTTCTTGTTTTGTGAGAGTTTACGAGTTGTATGAATGTGAATTCAGTTTGTCAGAGTGAGATTATTATTATTATTATTATTATTATTATTATTATTATTATTATTGCCTTGCAGTAAGGGATTAATTTCAGTCCTATTTTTGCGAGTCTTTCCAAAGTGCAGAGTTTTGAGCTTTGAACCAAAGCTGTAACATCACGCTTCAGGTTCAGGTGTGGTTGGCCCAAACGTTTACTGAAGATACTTTGTACTAACTTTATTAAAACTTAATTTTTGTAACGCAGGCAGTGACAATATGTCCATCAACATGCTGCACTGAAGGGGAATTCCATCATCTTTCTAAATTTCTGCATAACCGAGTGTGAGAGATGTAAACAAGGTCATTCAGAGTGGTTTGGTGTGAAAGGGATCATTGTAGAGACTCTTTGGGGGACTATTTTGCCTCATAGTGCCCTGCATGTATCCCTCCACCATCAATGGAGTTTAAGGTCAAAATCTTCTCCAATCTGTCATAAGCAGCATCTCAGACAGCCTGTTCATCCCTAATAACTGTCAGTGAGGGATCTTGTGGAGGTGGACGTCCGGTTCCATTCACCACCACTGTGAACAGTTCTGGGTCTCTAAGAACAGAGTTTCACTCCGAACCCCTCTGTATGACTCTGCACATCTTCACCCCCGTAATTCTGCAGGTATGGGTGGAGCTCTCCTTTAACGAAGCATCGTGTAGAGATTAAAAGAAGGTGTCTGACTAAGCTCATGCTATCAGATGGTCATAGTCTGAACTGTGACTGGTTTATGTGGACATGTGATTGAAATAACATGCCTGTGAAATTCCAATGATGGTGGCTTAAAGCTGGAACTGGTTTTCCCGGCTGTGCTACGTGGCACCAATGAACTACAGGAACCGAAGGAAGATCAGAACGTTACACTTCACATATGTGAGAACAGCACTTGAAAATAACTTGATGATAAACTTGAATATTTTTCTTCTTAACTTATTTCGAGTGAGCTGTTAGCTGTTCAGACCGGCGTGTGTGTGTGTGATCTTTATTTAAATGTTATTTATTAACACTGGTCACAAATCAGCGGCCGTACTGTGTTTGTGTGGAGTTGAAATATTTAAATATTAAGTGTATTTCTGTCTGAGCTGCTTATGTCACTCAAAATGAGTATTTACAGGCACCCAATAGTCTGATACCTGCGGAAAATCAGATTTAGTCAGTAATCCGTTCACTGGGGTAATCAGATCTGCACAAGTCTGACTGTGAACGGGTTTCTGACCATGACACAAAGCTCACACGTTATGCTGCAGCTTTTTAAAAAAAATTTTTGGTCTCATGACTTTATTGGAAAGCGGAAGTGCATCATCTAGACGATGAAGAATATTAGCATCAGCATTGCTCCGAAAGTGTTTTGTTGCCATCCCGTTGTTGCTATGATAAATGCTGCTCTCTGTTTTTGGCCATGTGGTCTGTTTTCGTACATGCCCAGACTGAGATATGTGAAAGAAGTCAGAGTAAGAGTCTGTATGCTCTGAGAAATCCGAATGCCGAGCTCTCTTACTCGGGAATCTGGTAATGTTCGGGTTATTAAGTGCTTGTGAATGGTTTAGTATTTATGATGTTCAGCTGTGGCTGCTCAGTTTGGATGAGTTAATATGCTCCAGCTCTTTTCAGCTGTATCCGTTAGATCTGTGGCAAACAGGTAGTCACCACAGACATCCGCTTCAGTCGCTTTTCCCTGTAGCTAGGAACCAGGTTCATGATGGAGGTCTTTGGACAGATGCTGAAGCTGGTAACTGGATGTGTGCTACACATGGAGACAAGGCTGAAAACTGCATACGTGTTACTTTAACTAGACTGTAGGAATCTGCTGTGTTATCCAACTGGGTGGATCCACCTAACAGTCAGTCTGAGATCCATCCGGAATCCTTTAGTGATTTAAGGTACACAGCTTATCCGAAGTTAGGAGATAATGTATCCGAGATTAGCCTTGCTAGCTCTCAGAGCTTTAAAGTGGTCAAATCTAATACTCGTATCCAGGCCAAGGTCATGGTTGGTGGTTTGGGCTTCTTTATTTTCAGCACTGAAGCTACGAGGCTAATGTAGCTAACATGTAGTAGAGGCTTGTTGTATTTAGCTTCATGCTAACATACTTGTGTACAGATAACAGTGAATGGTACAGGGTCAGAAACCACTTCAATCAAGACTATTAGAGATTACTGAACACCTTCACATGCTTGGAGATGATTTAGCTTAGCGGCATGCTAATAGCACCATGCTTCCATCACTAGTTAGCAGCATTAGCCTTGTAGCTCCAGTGCAAAACCTAAAGAAGCTCACCTTCCTTTGCCTGTGTAGGTTTCAGCAGGTCAGGGTCTGTAGGTGTGAACTAGATGTTCTCCTGAAGGTTCTTTTTAATGGTCTGTAATGTGTAATATTGCTCTTGTGCTGCTGTACATGTGCGGGTGTCTGTAACTACAGTGGAATTTGAACAGCCTGGTTTTTGTACAGCTCGGCGCAGTTTAAAGGGCTTTGGATCGGTTTTGGTCTGACCAGCCACAAACATTTCCTCCATGTGAAGCGCAGTCCTGTACGAGAGTGCCGAATCCTCGTTCCTGGTTTTGCTGCGAGCTCCAGAGGTTATGAGCTACTGTATATACTGTGTATTGTAGGTTTATTGTAAATAATCAGGCGTTTTGAAGGAATTATGGATTTATGTGGAAGTGATTTACTGAATAAATGTTAATTGTTGGTAAAGTGGTGTTTGTTCTTTATTGGAGGGTATGTGAATTAGCATGTCCGCTAATAACATATCATTTCAACAGGCTTCCAAACTTGTTATTCCTTATTAGGTAGGTTTCCTTATTAACGCAGCAGCTCGACTCATCTTCAATCTTCCAAAGTTCACCCATGTGACTCCACTGCTGCGCTCCCTTCATTGGCTTCCTGTTGCTGCCTGCATCAGATTTAAAACTCTGACGCTCGCCTACAAAGCCAAGAACGGACCAGCCCCTCCCTACCTTATGGCAATGGTGAAGAGTCGATCTGTACCTCGAGCCCTTCGCGCTTCAAGTACAGCTAGACTCGAACCGCCATCCCTGAAGTCTCATGGAAGACAAGCGACCAGACTCTTCTCTGTCCTGGCTCCCAGATGGTGGAATGAACTCCCACTGGGCGTTCGAACAGCGGAGTCTCTCACAGTCTTCAAACGCAGACTGAAGACCCATCTCTTCATAATGCACTTAAGTGAGTAAGCACTAGTAGAGGTGTAAGCTGTGTATGTACTTGTGTTGTGTTGCACTTATATTGCACTTATAATGACCTTTTCTTTTCTATAGGTGTGAGCACTGGGCTGGGGTTGCCAGGTAGTGCTCTTTTTGCACTATATGTGTGTATTGATCTATCTAGGTATCAGCACTGGCCCCCTGTTCGGGCAGTGTCTGAGCTCATGGTGAGTTTTAGGCTCTGAACTTCCTGAACTAGCTGGAATATTATCCAACGGAACACTAAGCACGGTTGTAAGTCGCTCTGGATAAGAGCGTCTGCTAAATGCCTTAAATGTAAATGTAAATGTAGGTATATATGCTACCTAGACTGACGGCCTGTCCAGTGTGTTTCCTGCCTTCCACCAATAAGCTCTGGGAATAGGCTCCAGCATTTTCCCCCCGCAACCCAGAAGGATACGCGGCTCATAGTCCTTTTCCACTAAAGTGGAGCGGATTCCATTCACTTAATTTTAAACCGCACACGTTTTCAACATGTTTGCACCAAAAATAAGTTGGGAACCCGAAAAGTTAGCTACCAACTGGAAGCAAACAATCGTAGGTTCATCAGCACAAGCTGTGGTGACATCTGTGGATGTGTCAGTTGTTGAGGAAAGAGAAGGAAACATTGGCGCCACCCAGTGGTCTGCTGGAGAGCCTCTTCTACGTCTTCTTATCTCCAGTAGGTGATCCGTGCTGCTTTCTGGATATAAACAAACATCTGGAATAACACCCCCAACACTCGCAGGTAATCTATACGCTCCGCCATCTTGGTACTACTGTATACTACCGCTGTGCAGCGCCCCCTGTTGATGATTCTTTGACGTTCCTTGGTTCTAATAAAAACTGATGCAATGAATGTTGGTGTGGTTTGTTCAGTGTTCCTTTAGTTCAGGTTAAAAGTCATTCAGTTCAGCACATAAACACCAACCTATGTTTGAACTAACAAACTTTAGAAACACTGTAAAAACACTTCCATGGTCATGTGTTCATTTTAGAAATCCTTAAACTGCTTCCCAAAATTAGTTTTTGCAAAATAACATATGAAGTTTTCTACAAGTTTAAGCCCTGTCAAAATTAACACTGTATTTCCCTGAATAAGAACTTCACCCAGGTTTTGAAAATGTCAATGGCACCAGCAGCACAACCTGAGAGTTTAAGTGAAATCAGTGGAGGCAGTGTATCCCAGAAAAGCACATGGCCTCTGAGTTTGATGGGACAGACTGGTTAGGATTGACTCTGGAAGCTTCAGATGACAGGTCAGTCATTCTTCAATATACTGTAACTACATTGGAACGAAATGTGGCTCTTTATGCAGGACAGTGATACACAACAGTGCAGGATATACAATCAATACACAAACCATAAACAATATACAAACAGGGGAAATGATATATTACAGCAGGTAGTGATGAAGGATGTAGTGCAAACACTGTCACTGTAAACTGTACAGTAAAGTTCAGACTTCATTTCACCAAACCGATTAAACATACAAGGACTCAGTCTTGGTAAGTCACACGCGTGACATGTAACATACTGCAGAGATCAGACAAGAACACAGACTGATAACAATAAACTACAATCAAATAATCAAATACAATAACTAGAATAAAGAATACGAATAATACAGAGACATGAAGAGCTGAAGAGATCTGTGAAAATCTCCATTTGTGCATTTATGAATATCTATACATATGCATGTCTGTTATTAAACTGTTATTATTGTTATTAAAACTATAACAGGATATTACATAATTATAGAAGTGTAACATCTGTTTAGCATCTGTACAGCTGTGCAAATACGACTTATATTACAGAGGAGTTACTGTAGCACAGAGAGGGAGAATTCAGAGTTAAGACATAAAGTGCAAGTGTGCTGGGATGGTACAAGAGTGTGAACAGACTGTGTTGGGTGAAAGACCAGGGTTCTAGATTAGTCCAGGTGGATGTTGGAGAGGGTCTCACCTTGGTGTAGAAACTTTTGTAGAGTCTTCATTCCTTTATCCATCACCAACATTGTTCCCTCTCATGAAAATATAAATATGTGTTCATCTCACTGTATTGGTAGATGATTTTGCTGGTTTCTTAAAATATGCATCAATATCTGCCAGTACAGTGAGAAATACAACGTTCTACAACATCTTAAAATGAGATATATTAGATATATTAGATTTAAGAATTCACCTGGCCAAGATTCTATTTATTGCAGTGTTGAACCACCAACCATGTGATAGATAATAGGATTAGACTAAAACATAGTTTCTGTTTAGGCAATAATTTAAATTACAGGGAAATTCAACTGAGAAAGACAAAATGAAAAAATGATGTGGATATTTACTGCTATTTTGTTATTTTCTGAGTTATAAAAATACTCTCCTTTATCTAGTATTAATAATATGTTTTACAAGCTGCACTAAAACAAATCCTGCTACTTTGCTAACTAGTCAGCAAGATTAATTTACTGCAGCATATTTATATTTTGGCACTTCTCATGCAGTTCTCACATGTCTCCTGGAAGAAAGTTCCTTTTTTATCTGTGGTTTCTGAAATAAACTCTACTCGTCTACTATAAAAGCAGAAGTAATGAGATCAGGCAACAAGCAGATAAGCATATCTTAGGTTATAGTTAATGTCTATAACAACAGGAAATACAGAAATGAGCAAAAATGAGAAAACAGTATCAATTATTTACTGAGGCATTTAGAGGGCCCCCGTCTGGGAAGGGCCCTGGTTATTTAAGTCCACCATGACCCAATGTCCAACACCCCTGGCCTACAGTGAGGAGGAGGTCAGCCTCCTGACATGCTGGTGCCAGGTTCCTCTCAATGCCAACAAGACCAAGGAGCTGATGGTGGACTTCAGGAAGCAGGAGAAAATGCAGACCCCCGTCACCATCATGGGCCACTGCAGAGAGGGTCAGCAGTTCAGCAGTGGTCACATCACAGAGGAACTTACACGGACTGAAGACACCACACGGGTGGTGGCATAGCAGCACCTCTTCTACCTCAGGTGGCTGAAGAGGTCTGCCATGAGCCCAGGACATGTACTGTGGAGAGCATTTTAACAGGCTCCATCATGGAAATGTGCACATCTGTATATGTCATAGTTTCCATTCATAACATTATATTACTGTTATATAAACTGTATATATGGATAAACAGTGCAGTACTGTCATATATTACTTTCTGTATATTTTGTGTTTAATGTATATGTTTAGTGTATGCAAGTCCTGTAAGGGTATACACACCTCTGCACGCCTGTGTAAACGTGATGTCACAGTAAACGTGATTTGATTTGTTGGTTTTATTGTTGAAATGACTGTAATTAGTCTCAAAACAAAGGAAATACTATAAAACACTCCACATGATCTGCCTTGCAGTTCCACTGCTGCCTGTCTTGACAGAGTCCCAGAATCAGGAAGCATGAGAAAGAAACAGGATAAGGAGGAACCGGTGGTGATCACTTCCCTCTTGACATGGGAGGGGACTTGACATGGCAGGGTCACTGTAGGAGGTGTGTTCAGTATACAGTATATAAAGGCTGTTCCAGTGCAGCGAGTCCTCTGTAGAGCTGTTCACCTGAAGGAACCGGTAGGACCAGCTGCAGATCCTGAGGGGTGATATGATGCAGAGAACTCACCAACACCGCTGTTGTTCCTCCTGCTGCTCCTCTCTGGAGTCTCCTCTTACAGTAAGTCTGAACTCTATTACTCCTACAGATACACTCTTAAACAGGACAGTTCTTTAGTACACATAGAACCATAAACACACTCATTTGCATGGTGAAGTGGTTCTTCAGACTGATGGGGAATGTGTTGTATGTGTTTCCAAAATTGTTGAGTTTCCAGTTCTTATGATTCTGTAGAACTATAGAACCGTTTTGGTTACTATACAGAACCACATACAGTACATGCCCATAAATGTACAAAAAAATTAAAGTCTGTAAGAGTGTGAACATCAACAACAACAACCACCAGTGTACAGCAACTGTATAGACTGTATATAATCAAGTAGCTGATTGGATGACGGCCTGTGATGACATCATTTTAACTTACCAAGTCGTTTTTACCAGCTGTTTGATTGGTTTCTTTCCCTGTAGATCATCTACAACTTCCACCATATCTGAGACCTGCTGGACCACTAGAGCCACCACTACACCACCTACCACAGACCTGAATAGACACTGAAGGAGAACAGCAGACTCCAGAGACCACCAACCCTTTTAGACCATACAAGAAGATCCGATGGTGACACAGCTCCTGTTAAAGATGGTTCATCTCAGGTCGGTTCAGTCCAGCTTGAGCCCAGCTGAAGGTCCTGCAGGACTTCCCAAACCTGAGCAGTGGACCACATCTGTCAGTCATGAGGAAACCCAGAAGCCAATCAGAAGAAGCCAATCTCTGCTTATGCTTCCTTATTTTTCATCAGTGTCTACTACAGAACCACAGCCCTCCACCACCACCCAGGAGAATCAAGGAGCTACACACAGTAGTGGGGTGTATCCAGGGCAGGCAGGAGGAGGAGGAGGAGGAGGAGGAGAAGGAGTGTTGTTAGAGGGAGACAAGGAGGATTTCCAGAGACTCCATCCACAAAAGCCACAATCTGTTCTCACACTCAACTGCACTTCCTGCAAAAGCTCAAAAAACTGACATGCCAGCCAAAATTTTGAGATGAGTGATGCAACATCTACAGGTGCATCACTGAGAGCATTCTCACCAGCTCCATGTATGTACACTATGTGTATGATATATTGTTTTTTATTATTAATACAAACGTTCAGTCATTTACAGATATTGCGTACTGTACATACGTTCCACTCCTATGACTTTTGAGCTTGCATTAGAAACATACACAGACTGTATAGTACACAACATATACAGTACAGTGCACCATATTCAGTACAGTACAGTATGTGTATGTGTGTATATATGTGTATATTTGTGTATTTATCTACTCTTCTTTTTGTGCTTCTTTATTTATTACTGTGTATTTATACTGTAATTGTCAGTACTTTTGGTCTGGGAGCTGCAGAGTAAGAGCTTCAGTGTACGGTGTAGCTGCTTGTTTCTCTGTTCATATGACAAAGTATTGAATCTTGAAGACTCCACTTCCTGCAGGTTCCTGTCACTAGGAGGCGCTATTGGACATCTTTTCGTCTGACTGCCACCAGGCTCCACAATCAGGGACAGATCATGGCCATTCAAGACCCCTGGACATCCGCCACTTAGCAGCCCACCCCCAAACTGTAACATTACTACTAACTAGAGAATAAATACATGAATAGATACTGATAAGAGAGATTAATCAATAGTTTACTTTCAGGTTTATGTCCGTATTCAGCTACTAATTATTAATGTTCAGTATTCCGTTTAAGATCAGAAACAGAAATATTCCTGTACACACTGAAGATTAAATCATCCCATATGATCAGCAGGAACAGAGTGATGGTATATATCCTGAGGCTGGTGGGAATATTTTCTGTTTATTCATTTAGTCATTTCTACATATTAAATGGTTGTCTGATGTGTATACCTGCTGTTGATTACCACACCAAGGGTTATAGCTGCCCACCCCACCAACGCCCCGGGCAGTCAGAGGACCCTTGGTGCTGGCCCCACTGGGCCAGTCCATAATCTATGTGTGAAGGAGCGGTATCGCAGGTCCTTTCCTCCTTCTGCTGTTAGATTATACAACCAGCACACTTAGAACACTGTCTCACTTTCCCATGTGCAATTTAACATTTCATGTGCAGTTGTTTGTAAATAAGATTTTTTTTTTTTTTTACATTTTTTCCAGAGTTTTGAATTTATTATTTATTATTTTACACTGTACCGTCTATTTGTCTATTTTTTTGTGCCTTGCTATCCGTTTCGCTGCTGTAACACTGTGAATTTCCCCACTGTGGGATGAATAAAGGATTGTTATGTGTGTGTGTAGTTCTTTTATTTCTAGTTCTTTCTGGATTAATAAAGTATCTATGTATCTGTCTGACTGTCTACATTCAGTATATCATTTATGGAGCTATACGCTGAGTGGGAATAAGAACAATACAGTAAATGATGTACACGTCTCAGAAAAGTTCCCTATGCTACTGGCACAGAGACTAACACTGATGAGACAGAAACCCACATAGAGGACAGACCAAGCAGCACCTCCTCACAGTTAGAGGTCACACTGCCTCAGATAGACTCTCCCAAAGTTTCTCCAACTAGGAAGGTGAATCGGGCTAGCATTCCTGCTTCTTCCATGCACCTTCAGGAGGCCATCTGCCTGAAGACTCCTTCCATGTCCTCCAAAGACAGCCAAACTGAGCTCTTCAGCCTGCATTCTCCTCCACCATCAGCAGGGGCCAGCAGAGCCCTCCTCTCGCCTTCATCCACTGCACACTAAGAGCACTCTGTTTGAGCCTCCTGATGTGGGTTTAACGCCTACTATAGCAGTGTTTCTCAGCCCTGGTCCTGGAGTCGCCCTGCCCTGCACACTTGAGTGGGTTCCTTGCACTTTAACGCACCTGCAGCTCTGAAAGAACTTGTTAATGAGCTGATGAGGTGAATCAGGTGCGCTGGGAGCAGGAAAGCGCTGAAACGTGCAAGACAGGGAGCCTCCAGGACCACGGTAGAGAAACATTGTACTACAGCAATATGCAGCATTTTACGCACATCAGTGTGTTTGTTTATCCGTTACCTGTAGTCTTCTGCGAGGAGACCAGTCTTAACTGTGGTTTATCATCTAACACCTGCTTTATCTAATCAATCTTATCCAATCTGCACAGAGCTCTTTCTCACCTGGAGAAACCTGGGAGCACTGTGAGAATCACCTTCTTTGATTTCTCCAGTGCTTTTAACAACATACAGCCAGGACTTCTGAAGGACAAACTGGAACATGTTGGCATGGACAGTCATGTGTCAAATTGGATTCTGGACTACCTCACCAACTGACCACAGTATGTGAGGGCACGGGACTGTGTGTCTGATATGGTGGTCAGCAGCACAGGGGCCCCTCAAGGAACGGTCTTGGCACCGTTTCTCTTCACCCTGTACATGGCTGACTTCATATACAGCTCACTGAACTGCCACTTGATGACTCAAGGACAACGAGTACAGAGAACTGATTAAGGACTTTGTGGACTGCCAGTGAACATCCAAGGAATGGACATTGAGAGGATGGACTCTTATAAGTACCTGGGTGTTCACCTAAACAACAAACTGGACTGGTCAGCTAACACTATTGCGCTCTACAAAAAAGCTCAAAGCAGACTCGACCTACTCAGGAGACTGCGGCCATTTGGAGTGCGGGGGGCGCTTATGAGGGTGTTCTTCGACACAGTGGTGGCATCAGCCATCTTTTATGGAGTGGTATGCCGGGGCAGCAGCATCTCTACAGCAGACAGGAAGAGACTAGACAAACTCATTAAGAGGGCCAGCTCTGTCCTGGGAAGCCCTTTAGACCCACTGCAGGTGGTGGGAGACAGGAGGATGTTAGTCAAGCTGCCATCCATGCTGGAGAATGGCTCCCACCCCATTCATGAGACTCTGGCAGCACCGGGTAGCTCCTTCAGCGACAGGCTGCTTCACCCATGTGTGAAGGAGCGGTATCTCAGGTCCTTTCCTCTTGCTGCTGGTAGATTATACAGCCAGCACTGCTCCCCACACACTTAGACCACTGTTTCNTGAGTCCGGTCCCCAGACTACCTTTAAGCACACAGCCATAAAAGGCCCTTCAGGTTGACGCTAGATGTTATCGTGCTGAAGGTTACTGTGCCACAGGGAAGCCCTTATGAAGTGGTGAAAGATCTGCCATGAGATAGGGATTCCTTCGCGATGGGTTGAAAAGCAAACAGCTCTGCGGAATTCAGTGGCCATCTTTGCAATGTTCCCAGCAGTTATGGGATGAGAAAACAAAACTGAAGCTAAAATTACAGTTTTTAAAATGCAGATTTGATAAAAACTGATAGGAAATTCATTGTGTTTGGTTCATTAATGCACTAAACCAAACTTTTTTCACTCTGTTCCAGCTCCTGTTCCAGCTACTGCGCTTACACAGACCTCCACAATGAAGCGGGGGCTTTCCTTCCTAGCACCACAGTAGCACTGGTCCTGCATCCCAGCACAACCTGCAAGCTGATTAGATCTTTTCCTCAAAAGCTGTGGTTTGATTATGATTCTGCAAAGACTGAGAATCCTGCAGGGTCAATATTTGCAAGACTGNACTGGTCCTGCATCCCAGCACAACCTGCAAGCTGATTAGATCTTTTCCTCAAAAGCTGTGGTTTGATTATGATTCTGCAAAGACTGAGAATCCTGCAGGGTCACTATTTGCAAGACTGAGCTAGATTCCAGTTGAGATTATTTCCCATCATGCTTCTGGTGGAAATTTACAAGCAGGAAAACTGCTGAACAAAAACAGAAGTAGCTTTTAGCCACCGCTGCCCTTGTGTGTGCAGTGGTTTGTTCCAACAAACAACATTCTTGTAGCCATTTTGCTGCTTCCTGTTCGGTGGAGAGAAAGATTGGCGACTTACCAGGTTACCAGGATCAATAACTGATGATAAATTTAGACTGATATGATCAATATTTATTGAGCTACACATACAGAAGTCTGTCTCTCAGTATGGCGTCGGGCCACCGTGTTTGCTAACCCAACACGCCAGACGTCTCGGCATGGAGCTGTAGAGGTTCCTAATGGTGTCCTGTGATAATCCATCCCATGCAGCTTGAATATCCTCACACAGTTCCTGCAGATGGTGCGGTAGGGGTGGAGGTGGAGTGACTCCAGGTCTTCTGGACGTGTGGATGCGTGACAACAAACCGTTCATCTTGGCGCTGACCACAGGGCCTAAAGAGCTCACATTACTCAACCTTCTGTTTCCTCTATCTCTCTCTGTCTTACACTAAAACTCGCTCTATGTTTGAAGGGCTGGATCTCGGAAAGCTTTTAAACTTCCTTCTAAACGTGGTTTAGAGTATAAAAGTAAAGGTTAATGGGCCTTGTAAGGGACAGCATGCAGTGCGTCCGGTAACCCAGGGTAAAATCACAGCAATGTTCCAACATGTAAAGCCTGAGAAGTAGCGGCTGTTACTGCAGCACAAATCCCCGTTACAACTTTTCTCAGCCACTTTGGTGTGTAACTAAGATCAGAACTGAATTTCTCAAAATGACAGGTCCAAATTCCTCATCATCTGGTTACATGTGCACATCATAAAAAAACATTTCTCATTTATTTTGGAAAGACAGCAAGTGCTTTGACATAATCATGCAGATAATTTGGTACAGCTGCCTGCTGTTTTCTTACATTATCAATTACTTTAATCTTGCTGATCAAAGTGCCCTATAATTGTTCTCTGTTGAATAGTTTAGCCCCATGGAACATCTAGGCATAGATTATGTGTCATTACACTCAAAGTGCTGAACCAGTTAAACATCTCCTGAACTGATCAGCTTTTAGGCGAATCATGACTTTGTCTGCACTTTTCATTTTCTTTCTCAAGGAGCCCAAAAGTTGCTTCCTATTCACCAGCTTCTTAATCCAGTGTTCCGTTCCACCTTAAATGCTGCAGCTTGTACAGACACCAGAATGTAACTGCAGCACCGTTTAAGGTTGAATGGAAAATTTGTGAAACAAGCTGGAGAACAGATGCTGCGTTGGGCTCAGTGAGGCACGTCAAAGGTGCCACCATTTTGGGGTCAACATTCAGCACCATTACACAGCAGCAGTTTAAGACAATGTCCCAAAGTACACTGTTTCAGGAGTGCAGCATAGAGATCCACACTCCTGATTGTGTGATGTTTATCTGTAGATGTGACCGTGTGGTTGGTGGAGCACAGAACTCGCTTTGGATTTATATGAACCTTATTTCATTTTACACTGTGTAAACTAATTGTCACACCCTGCCATGTCTTGTTCATGTTTGTCAGTTTTATCTGGCTTCCTGCTTCTGTCTTGTCATGTCCATGTGCTGTCTGCCACTCTGTTGCGTACTGAGCGTTCTCTCTGTGTCTGCTATTGTTACTCTGGCTTTTGACTCCATTTTGATCCTCTGGTTTACTCTTCTGGTTTATCCCCTTTGGTACCTCTGCCTGGTCTGATTGTCTCCTTGGTTTGACTCCTGCCTGTTTATTGACTT
>CM067478.1:38821086-38841719 GCA_034552555.1 Semaprochilodus insignis
TATATATATATATATATATATATATATATATATATATATATATATATATATATGTATGTGTAATAAAATGTAATCAAAAAAATGTATCAAAAAAAAAAAATAAAGCACATGGAACAGGCAGGATGTTACATATATATACTCAAATACACAAATCTATATATCAATACACAAATCTGTATATTATATAATACAGTAGCGTTTTTAACCCCACTAACCCCCATAATCGAAATAAAAATACTAAATTAGTTTAATAGTAAACACTAACATGAATATAAATTACAGTGGCTTGAGACCAGTCGCTGTGACGTGCCCGGAAAAGTCGGTTCTTCGTTCCATAAACATGGTAAATCCCCTACAGTTTGCCTACCGCCTGAACGCATCTGTAGATGATACGTGACTTGTCTGCTGAGCTCGCAGCTGGCACACGAACCCCCCCAGGGCTAATGCCTGAACACCAGACTCTATACCCTGAACACTTATGACTGTGTTTCCTTTCAGGATGAGAATGTTGTTATTAAATGATAGTAAGGCAGGCGACTCCTCCATCCTTGGCATCGTGAAGGGTGTGTATGAAGACTCATCCACACCCTTCACGATGCCAAGGATGGAGGAGTCGTCTGGTAGGAACTGGTTAAAAAAAAAATTAAATAAATAAATAGTTTATGGAAAGGTGATGACCTTGTCCTTGACATGGATATCACCAAAGAGCCGTAGGGAACAGTGTTCAGGTTGTCTGGGGATTTGTTAATAATAAATAATAATAAGTTACACTTCTGTAGCGCCTTTCACATACCCAAGGACGCTTTACAATTTCCAAAAAAAAAAAAAAACATGAAGAATGAAAAGCTGTGTTTTTAGTGGGCTTTAAAGAAGGAAAGAGAGGGAGAAGAGCGAATAGTTGAAGGGAAGGAGTTTCAGAGTGTGGGGGGCAGCAACACTAAAGGACCTGCCACCCATAGAGGAAAACCTGACCCTAGGAACAGCCAGGAGACCAGAGTCAGAGGAGCTTGTGAGATGGAGCATAGGGATGTAAGAGGGCTGACAGATAGGTGGGTGCTAGTCCGTGCAAGGCTTTAAAGGTCAGTAGCAGGATTTTATAGCGGCTGCGTTCTGCGATTCGTAGCCGGTGTAGCTGAAGAAGGATGGGGGTGATATGCGCAGACTTCTTGGTGCGTACTGAGACTCTGGCTGCGGAGTTTTGAATGTACTGCAGAGGGCGAAGGGTTTTGGAGGGTAAACCGTGGAACAGAGAACTGCAATAATCTAACCTAGATGTATTGAATGCATGAACCAGAATCTCAGCATCTTTAGGAGTAACCAGATCACGGAGTCTAGCAATACTGCGAAGATGAAAACATGCAGACTTTGTCAGAGATTTAATATGGGAAGCAAAGCGGAGGCAAGGGTCAAACAGGACACCAAGTTTCCGCACAGCAGTGGATGGGGTGACTGGGGTGTCATTATCAAGAAGCACACAGCCTGAGTAAGCAGAGATAGCTGACTCTGTACCAACAATCATAAATTCAGTTTGTTTAGCATTAAGCTTCAGAAAGTTAGCATTCAACCAGTTTGTTAACGCCTGAATGCAGAGCAACAGTGAGGAAGGTGGAGAGGATTCAGTGGGTTTGAGGGTAAGGTCAATCTGAATATCATCAGCATAACAATGAAAATTGAGGCCATGAGAACAAATAATATTTCCAAGGGGTAAAATATAGATGATAATAACAGAGGACCAAGGACAGAACCCTGAGGGACTCCCTGAGAAACCGGAGCAGTATTCGATCGGTGCTTCCTAAAGGTCACAAACTGAGATCTATCTGCTAACTATGATGTAAACCAGGATAGTACAACAGAAGAGAGACAGACAGAAGAGAGACCGACAGAAGAGAGCCGTGAGATCAGTGTATTATGATTGAGTGTATCGAAGGCTGCAGTAAGATCAAGCAAAAGTAAGACAGAAGCAGAACCGGAGTCAGATGACAGGAGTAGATCATTAACCACGCGGACGAGAGCAGTCTCAGTACTGTGATGACTGCGAAAGCCTGACTGAAACGTCTCAAAGAGATTACTGGCGTTCAGAAAATCTTGAAGCTGTGAAGCAACAACCCTCTCAAGTATCTTGGAAACAAATGGTAGATTGGAGACGGGTCTGAAGTTTTCCAGAGCTGAACTGTCAAGGCCCGGCTTCTTAACAATGGGAGTAACAGCAGCCATGTTCAGGGCACAGGGAACATGACCAGTAGTTAGAGACAGATTAATGAGATGGGAGATAGGAGTGGAGATGTCGACAGAGCTTCAGGAGTGAAGTTGGAGTAGGATCAAGTTGACAAGATGAAGACTTAGATTTAGAAATGATCTTTGAAATATATTCAGGGTCAACGGGAGAGAAGTTGGATAGGAACCTGCTACATGAGCTCGGAAATAAGGTGGAGTAATCAGAGGAGACAGTGGTTTTCAAAGTCCGAAGCTCAGAAGTAAAGCAGGGAGAGGAGTGAGTGGAAGGGACAGTTCTGGTCTTAAGAGGAGCTAGAGTGTCAAGGATGGCAGAGATAGACTCATTATAAAGAGCGACAGCATCATCAGCAGAGGAACGCTCACAGATCAAAGAAAGAGAGGAGGACTTGAGAAACACATAGGATCTACAGCAGCGAAATTACGGAAAGAGACAGAGGTTGAAGAGCAAGACCTAGAATTGGGGAGACAGTAATCAGCAGTCATAAATTTGTGATCTGAAACACCAACATAAATGCCCGAAACCCCATTTAGAGTACAACCAGTAGAGCAGATCAGATCGAGAACATGCCCACGCGCATGGGTAGGAAAATCAACATGTTTAGCAATGACAGGAAGTCAGCAGATACAGAAGGGACTGAGTCCAAATGAACCAGAGATGGAGACATGGAACTAGCATGGTGAGCAACTCACTAAATGACAAGAAGTCAGTGATGGACAGTTTCGGTGGCCGGTAAATCAGCAACAGAATTACTGTTGTGGATCCTGACACCTTCAGAGTCATATATTCGAATGTGGACGCCTCATGTAACGTACATGGACTAATTTTCACACTTTCACAAAAATGACAGCTAGCCCACCACTTCTTCCTGTTAGCCTGGGAGCACAGAAGTAACTAAAACCAGGTGGAGCTGCCTCATTAAGAAGCAGACATTCACCTGGTACTTGCCAGGTTTCAGTTAGAAAGAGCAAGTCCAGATGGTACTGTCCGATGAGGTCATTAAGGAGTGCAGCTTTGTCAGTCAGAGAACGACAGTTAAACAGCCTTAGATTAAGGAGGCGGGGCACGGCAGAAGACTGCACCAGGTCAGGAGCTCGTGGGACTGCGCATAAAACACCAACATCGACTCCTCGGTTGAATTTGGAAAAGTGCTTCCTATATCCACGGCCATTAGTCCAAATGGAGGGGATGCTAGCTTCCGACATCTGGATCTTGAACCACGGTGGACGTAGCGGGGGCGACAAAAGAGGCCGACTGAGCGGCAGTAGTTGTAAATCGAGGAGTCAAGGCGGTAGTGAGCATGGAGAGAGAGAAGTTCATCAGGAGTATAGGCGGTATTGAGTCCTGGGCTATGATCGTTTAGACCACTGACCGCTGAGCCAACGCCATGGAAGGCAAAAAGGCAGATGATAAAAAACAGAAGTCCAGGACATATAGTCTGCAGCCAAGCACCCAGCCACCGGTGCTAATGCCAGGCTTAGCTACGTTAGCCAAACACCACAACCCGTCACCAGTCAGCCAACTCAGAGAGCGCAGCAGAACGAGAAACAGAGTAGCAAGTAGCCGAGTGTATAAACATACACTAGTAGGCCAACTAAGCGTGCGCAACGGACCGAGAGACTGATTGCAAGCCGGCGAGTTGCAGCTCACCACAGCTGCAGCTGCTAGCGGTGTGGGAATAGGGGAGAGGGCTCGCAGCAGCGTGCAGCAGTAGGAAACCTACAGGTCCAATAAACATCCAGAAACTAGCCAGGTCCAGCAAAAAGCAGTAACGTAATTAAAGGGGGCGGAGGGAAACTCGGCGGGTGGAGTCAGTGGAGGAAAAATAGTTCAGAAAAAGAAGTGGGGAGCAGCCATGTTGGGACTGT
This sequence comes from Semaprochilodus insignis, assembly GCA_034552555.1. NCBI lineage: Eukaryota > Metazoa > Chordata > Actinopteri > Characiformes > Prochilodontidae > Semaprochilodus > Semaprochilodus insignis. The sequence goes on from CM067478.1 coordinate 38,825,188, forward strand.
GCTTCAACATGACGACAGCTGGGAGTTCAGGTTGAGCGCTAGAGCGGTGCGGACCCTCCGTGGGCTTTCCCTTTGGGGGAATCAAAAACACAACATGGTTCTTAGCATTCCGACCATGCGTGAGGCAAGCTATGGCACTCGGCTTGTGTGGAGTTGTGTTCCCTCCTCCTTAGGGCAGAAGTAAACACTACCATATGATAACTTTAGCTTCCTTATTTCGCTAGCTAGTCACAAGGCTGCTGGCTGCCTCTACAGTGGTGCTGTGAGACACAGTTAGCCATACAGGTCAGGTTACCGGATGTCCCCATGTTCCAGAGATGGTCTCCGGGGACAGACTTCAACACTGCCGGAAATTTTGTGATCACACACTACACACAACACTGCAGGGGGAAACACAGAGCGACTTCACTGATCTACAGCGGTAGAATTCAGGGTACTGCCTGAGACACCACAGGCCAGAGAGCATCACCACTCGCAGAGCACTCTTCCATAGCAGCTACAGTCAGACTGATCAGTAGCTGGTGCAGTCGTGGGCTGGAGGTTAGGGAACCAGTCTCATGACCAGAGGGTCGCCGGTTTGTTGCCCTGAACCAAAGGACATGACTGAAGCACCCTTGAGCAAGGCATCTAACCCCCAGCTGCTCTGAGCACTGTGGATAGGGCTGCTCACCATTCCGCGCACGCGTGCTCACTGCCCCCTAGTGTGTGGGTGTTACACTGCACAGAGGGGTTAACCGTGCAGGCTGAATTCCTCTATGTGTAAGCACAAAGGTCATCCCAAAGGTTGGATGAGGTTGAGGTCAGGAACTAGAAAGGTTCTTCCCCAGATTGTTGCTACAAAGCTGGAAGCACACAGTCATCCAGAATGTCTTGGTCTGCTGAAGTATTAAGATTCCCCTTCACTGGAACTAAGGAGCTCTAGGCCCACCCCTGGAAAACACCACCATAGCATCATTATCCCTCCTCCACCCAACTTTATAGTCGGCACAGTGCAGTCAGGCAGGTAGCGTCGTTCTGAGGTTCTCCAAACCCAAACTCGCCCATCCGACTGATAGAGAAGCGTGATTGGTCACTCCACAGAACACGTTTCCACTCCTCCAGAGTCCAGTGGTGGTACTTTGCACCACTCCATTTGACACTCGGCATTGTGCTCGGTGGTGCAAGGCTTGCGTCCAGTGGTCCAGTGTTAGTGCTTATGTTAATTTTGGAGCTCTGCAGTTGTTGAGTCAGAGGAGTGCTGGAACCTTTACACTCTACGCTCAGTACTCGGAGAACCCGCTTTGTACGTTTACCTGGTCTGACACTTCGTGGCTTAGTAGGTTACCCGGCCAGGGAATCAAACCCAGACCCTTCTTCCTGTGAGGTGACAGTGCTACCCACTGTGCTGCCACACCACCCCTGAAAAGTTCTTTACACTCTTAACGATGGTTTTTCAAGAGTGCTTCAGTAAAGACAGTGGCTCTATATAGAACCATGAACACTGATGCTTAACTGGTTCCTTGAACAGTGAGAGGTTTCTTCAGGTTGATGGAGAACGTGTTGTATATGGTTCTATGTACAGTAGAACCTTTTCAAAAATGGTCCTATATAGCTCCAAACTGGGTTCAGCTGTTGAAGCTTGACCTCATGACAACCGTTCTGGGTGCTATACAGAACCACATACAGCACTTTCTCCATCAACCAACTTAATGAAGTCATTTGTTTTTGTTCTGGTGAAAGAGGAAGTTGGTGGTGCTAGTTTGAAGAACACGTCAGATCAGGAAATGCACATGATGCCATCTAATTTACAATGAAACTGATTACTGGAAGGGAAAAAAGGGTCTTAATTGTTGTGATCTGAATACACATACCTAGAGTCTCCTTAACAAAGAGTTCTCTGTTAGGGAGAACTGTAAAGGCAGCAGTCCTGACAGGCCGGTCTGATCGCTTTTATCTTTACGATGGTGATACAGTTAGATAGTCATACCGCAGGTATCCTGATTATGTAATGGTACTTGGGTGGTTTCAGACACTCATGTGATGAAGTATGAAGAACAATAGGGTTATTACTCCATGTCTCCTGATTACTGCAGGTGTAAAAACTCTAATATGGATTGTCAGGAAGTTTCAGCGGATGGTTTTAATCTGGTACCGGGTTTGAGGGGCTTTCCTACATGTGTATGCCAGCAGGTGCATGGTTTAGGCACTTTACATTCACAGCCCAACTTCATATAGTACAGATCCATTTAATACAGCTTTAACGAACTTCAGGAACCAGTAAAACAACAGCTAACCAGCTCTGAATGGTCTTTAGTTTCTACAGCTTGGTAGATTTCACTGCACTGAATTGACCCCATAGCCCCGCCACAATATATCTACTATAATGAGGCAGACGTGAACTACTCATCCTCAGAACAACAGCTGCACAAACAGCTGCACCCAGAAGGAATCAACCCACAGGAATGAAACTTGGTGTGTAGGTTTGACATCCTGAGACGGATGGTTCAAGTCATCCTGTTAGTGCAGCACCATTGGCAGACGGCTGCACCACGCAGGACTACATGCACACAGACCGTTACCACGACTGTCCTTAACACCACGTCACCGTCACCGAAGTCTGCAATGGTGTCGTGCCAGACTGTCATGCCGTGGCTCGGAATGGCAGCGGGTCATCTTCAGTGACGAGGCACCGTGGTCAGTACCAAGATGAACGGTTTGTTGTCACGTGTCACACGTCCAGAAGACCTGGTGTCACTCCACCTCCACCCCTACCGCACCATCTGCAGGAACTGTGTGAGGATATTCAAGCTGCATGGGATGGATTATCACAGGACACCATTAGGAACCTCTACAGCTCCATGCCGAGACGTCTGGCATGTTGGGTTAGCAAACACGGCGGCCCGACGCCATACTGAGAGACAGACTTCTGTATGTGTAGCTCGATAAATATTGATCATATCAGTCTAAATTTATCATCAGTTATTGATCCTGGTAACCTTTATCTTCCTTCCCACCAGCACTGCAATCCCACACCTCCTTCTGGGTGCAGCTGGTTCTTTGATGATGAGTGTATGATACATTTTTAACCTTAAAAACTGTGTTGTAATGTTGGGCCTAAGTAAGTTCTCCTAACGCTATGACCCAACCTAGAACCGTCTCAGGTGGAGCATTAAGGCTCGCCCTGGGTAATTGCGCTCTTGCATTACAAAGGCTTTTTTTATACGGACTTGCTGGAGATAAGAACACCCCCCAGACGCCCTGCCCCCTTCTCTTTTACACAAAGAGCTTCTCAGTTGGACACCAGTGTCTCTCTCTAATCGGCTTCATGAACGGTTATTTCCTGCAACAACCAGACAATGCCTCTTTCTGCAGGTGACCTTGGATGTCGCCGGTCTAGTCTTGCTTCATATAGCCCGGATAACTCTCACCTGCGGAGTTTACCGAAACTTGGAATTCCCCCAGAATGCCTCTGTATCTCAGTATACAGAAGGTCTTCTTTAACACAGCCTCTTACTGACCAATTTAGAAGTTTTACTGCCACCAGAAGCTGCGGAGAGGCTGTAACGTGCACCTGGAAGACTAACGGAGAGTCGTGAGTGCACCGACTGTTTCTAACCACGCCCTCAGATTATCCAGCTGCAGGGAAACTCTTGGTTTAGCTTGTGTGTGTGTTTGTCAGCTGCGTCCGGACTGTATGTAGGATTGTTAAAGTGTTATTATGGGCTTTAATCCAGTGAACCTGAGGACCCTGAACTTTTAGACCTGAGGACCCAAACGATACTAAACTAACAGGCTCTTTGAGGACATGAGTCATGTTTGTAGGTACAGACACGTTGGACTTTGCATCCTATTTATGAGCTGCAGAATGTGTGTGGTCGCTGCCGCCCCGTCCACACCACTTAGCAGTATGTGATATTAATCCAACACACTGTCTGTTAGGTTCAGTGAATGTCTCCTCAGTGGTCCGCTAGCTGTCCAGTCTGTGTGGGGTGTTGGTAACACAGCCCTGGATCTGTACACAGGAAATAAACAAAGTGGCTCAGCATCACACCACGCTTCCAGCCAATCACTGAGTGTGTTTACATGCACTCAATAATTTGATAACTGCAGGAAATCAGATTTCGTCAGTAATACATTCACCGTGTTTATATGCACTTGAGTGCTCAGGTATTGGGAAACTCTGGATGAGTCAGGCAGGATTCGGATTTCTGCTCTGTAGCTGGGAAGTTGACTCACAGATTAAGACGTGATGTAAACTTAATGAACAGCTCAAACTTCAGGCCACAACTTTTTAAAAATCTACAGTCAGATTTCCAGAGAATAAGGACATGGCTGATTCAGAGCCACTCCCAAAGGTGTGCTCCATCTTATTTCCGGTACTGTGGTCTGTTTTCACACATGAATGGATTGAGCAGTCCTGTCGGATTAAGGATTGCTCACCTGTTCTGAATAATCTGAGCTGTCTGCTCTGTTCCTCTGTGAAGTGCTGCCCCAGTTTACTGTAGTGTACTGAGCGGTGTCGTCTGGCCTGTTAGTCCGGGTTTGACCTGGTTTGATCTGGACTGTTTCTTCTCGCTTTGCTGTGTTTGTGTTCACTGGTTTTCTGTCCTGTTCTGCTCTCTGACGGTCTGTTTTTATACTGGACTGTTCCTTTAATAGAAAAGCCTCAGAGCTTGTGTTTGACCGCGAGTGTCTGGATTATTCTGACTGCTTATAAAACTGGAGTGGTAACCATGACAATCCAGCTCTGGTGGTCAGCCTGCCCACCAATGGATCCACCAAGTGCAAATGCACTAGAACTGCTAAACACTTTCCAGAGCACTGTGGTCGGTCAGTCAGTCAGTTGGTCTGTCGGTCAGCTTCAGACCTCATGTGAAGGAGGATGTTACTGAGCATGTGTTTTAAGCCCTGAACAGTGTTTTTTTGTTTTGTCTCTGAAAATCAGGAATTTTGGAATTCCCGTTCCCGCTTAAACTGTGTTGCACTTACATTCCGTGGCCTGTAGACCACTGTGAACGGTATTTGTGTATAAGATGCTCTGTAGACACCCTGAACCAGGGATCAGCTAATGCTTACTGCCTTTCAAATACAAGATATTGAAAATAATTAAATTGAACAACTAAATATAACAAAGTAATTAAATAAATAAATGTTGAAAAATAATAAAATAAAAAATAATAAAATATTAAATTAAATTAAATTATTAAAAAGCAAGGATGACCATCAGGTCCAGAAATGGTTTCCGGTGACCATGATCTAATTTTTAGAGAGGTCTTATGTTATCGGGGTATTCCAGGTTTCAAAACCTCCATTAGTTCCTCTCATGGTATATTTAATCTTTTCCAAAATAACATCAGGTCACTGAGCCATGCCGATGGCTTTGGTGGATTCGGCGATCTCTAATCAAGCAGTATTCTTATACGAGCCAGCAGAGAGGCAAAGGCATACGTGTTTTCTTTGGTTCGGGTCACCGGGGTGGTTTCAGCCCAGGGCTGTACATCCAAACCAAAGGTGACAGTGTGGAACCTTAACAGAGGGATCTCCTGAAATCAAAAGAGCAGCATAAATTACGAAATAATATTGGAAAAATAATACATCATAGAGTGCAGACACGTCTCAAAGATCTGACCATCGGGATTCAGTCACTATATAACCCACTATTATAATTCCTGAAGATTAATTTGTTTAGATTTTCATTTTCAGCTGAATGTGTAGGACATCATCTCCTCACTCTTAAAACATTTCATGAATTTGGTCATGAGATAAAATACAGTAAATGCAAGTATGATTTCAACAACACATTCCCAGGTAGTTGTGACGTGGTTGTGTAAGTCTAATGGAATGTTGTTAGAGTATTAGAGACATGTACTTTGGAACGTTCTACAGATGAACAGCTATCAGGTGATGCTGTCATGACCACATACGTATAAATATAAATACACCCATCATCAAAGTAATATCTGCCCCCAGAAGGAGGTGTGTGGGATTGCAGGTCTGTTGGGAAGGAAGATAACCAGGATTAATAAGGATTACCCGGATCAATAACTGATGATAAATTTAGACTGATATGATCAATATTTATTGAGCTACACATACAGAAGTCTGTCTCTCAGTATGGCGTCGGGCCGCCGTGTTTGCTAACCCAACATGCCAGACGTCTCGGCATGGAGCTGTAGAGGTTCCTAATGGTGTCCTGTGATAATCCATCCCATGCAGCTTGAATATCCTCACACAGTTCCTGCAGATGGTGCGGTAGGGGTGGAGGTGGAGGGACACCAGGGCTTCTGGACGTGTGACAACAAACCGTTCATCTTGGTGCTGACCACGGTGCCTCCACACACGGATTCGTTGGTTGTCTCCACCAAGACTAAAGCGGGACTCGTTACTGAAGATGACCCGCTGCCATTCTGAGTCACTCCATGACAGTCTGGTACGACACCATTGCAGTCTTTGGTGACGGTGACGTGGTGTTAAGGACAGTCATGGTAACGGTCTGTGTGTATGTAGTCCTGCGTGGTGCAGCCGTCTGCCAATGGTGCTGCACTAACAGGATGACTCATGGAGGACACCACTGCTCGCTGGATGTCTGCAGACATGGTTGCTGGGTCAGTCAGGTACAGTGATAAGGACTGTCCTTGCTTGCGTCACATGTGCGGCTGAGTGTGAAACTTGAATCATTAGCATGTGTCACAATGTCACACCTACTCAGCAAGTTTCATTCCTGTCGGTTGGTTCCTTCTGGGTGCAGCTTTTAGTGCAGATATTCATTTGATGATGGGTGTAGAACAAATTGATAACAGATGAATCTGGTGATATATTAACAAACATGTTTACACGTCATATTTAGTTTTAATATGTAAATATGTTTTTCATACTGAGCAATGGAGGCAGACTAAATCATGCATACTGTGCGTGCTGATGTTCCAGATATGAAGCTGACCATAGTCCAGAGAAGAGACCATAACATCACACATCTCGGACCTCTGTGGAGGAAACGGCAACATGAGAATGTAAAATACTACCATCACTTTCACTCTCAGATCTCTCAGATCTTTCCCCCTCTCTCATTTCATACAGACCGTTTCTCTCTTTTCTTCATTTTTCTCTTTTACCATCACATTATTTACGTTTCCTTTCGTTCATCTCACATTATAATTCCTGTGTTTAATTGAACTAAATGTGCTACATCAATACAATGATTTAGCAAACACACCTGTCACTACACACCTGTGTAATGATCATATGAAGTCATTCCTGTCCAGCTACTGGTCATTCTCTGGGCAGCCACCACTATATCCATAAGATAAACAGACGATCGCTCAATGATATGAGGAAATGTATTAGTGTTAGAGAATGTCAAGGTCATAGGGTTTGTTGCTCTTCTGTAGATATTTGTGTTTTGATGGTCGGCTAATAATTAATATGGTAGATTAATAATAATATGGTACATTAATAATAATATGGTAGATTAATAACTGTCACATTGCGCCTAAAAACAACCTAAAAAATAACCTAAAAACATCCAAATTAAACTCCTGAGATATATCGTTTTTATGATAGCACCAAACAGGTGTCCCACTTCCGCTGATTTCACAGTTCAGAAGCACTCGTTAGTTTGGGCGAGGCCAGTCATTCTCTGAGTAGAGAGTTTAGGGCCATTTGAGCTGCACACAGAGGAGTTTGTCTTCCACATTTAACCCATCTATCCGTACACACACACACACACACACACACACTAGTGAACACACACACACTGGGGGCAGTGAGCACACCTGCCCAGGGTGGTGGGCAGCACCCTCCACGGCACCTGGAGGAGCAGTTGGGGTTTAGGTGCCTTGCTCAAGAGCACTTCACTTGTTACTGTCGGTTCAGGGAATCAAACCAGCGACCCTCCGGTTGCCAGGCTGGTTCCCTAACCTCCAGCACATGACTGCCCCACCCAGCCCATGACAGATATTTGTTTTATTTATTTATCTGCACATTTATTTACATTCATAATGCCCATTTTTACATTTATTTCCCATCCATATATAAATATATATACATATGTACATATATGCATATATTTGTACAGTCCAGCTTTAGGTACCTAAATTTATATTACATAACAGCGGAGGGTCATGTTTGTAGTTAGTGATGTTAGTAGTGATATTTTAATTCGTTTATTTTGGTTAATAGGAGCTGATGTGTGATTTCTTTGTTTTGCCATCATGTGTTAGTGTTTAATTAGCTTGTTTAATCTCAGCTTATTGGCAGCCAGTCAGTCAGAATCATGCGCTGTTCCTGTGCAAGTTGCTCACCATGAAAGGCTTTTAGAACATTTAGATTTATGTTAGCTTAACTGTTAGTTTCTTCAGCTAATCACGATGCTATGTCTTGATAAAAGCTGCTTTAGGTATGTATATGATGTGATGTAAGGTCCATGTTGTTATGTTTACTCTGCTCTGGTCATGTGTCCACACCGGGATCTGTAGTAATCAGTGAGACAAAATATAGAGGCTCAGACAGAGAATGTCTTCTGACTCCTCTGATTGGTTTAGGACGTCTCTTGTGATTGACAGCTGGGTTCTGTTCTTTTGATCCAGCGAGATCTTCAGCTTGGCTTAATCTGAGATGAACCATCTTTAACAGGGCATGAATGTGAGAGGCTTCAGTGTCTTCGTTGCTAGATCTTGGGGTAATGGAGGTGGAGGTGGAGCAGTGCGCTGAGCTCCAGTGGACTTTGTTTCTTGTTCTGCTGGTTAGTTTTATTAGTGTAGCGATGTAGTTCTGGTTGTTCTATAGGGTTTTGGCATTATGGTGGAGGCTGTGGATGACCTCAAGGCTGCGCTGCTGCACACGTCCCTGCTGTTCAGAACAGGCAAAATTCATCATCAAAACAGCAGTGCCACAATTAAGGTTATGACATATGTAAGAACTACACGTCACTGCTGTCAGAACAAAACCTCTTATAGCCAAAATGATAACAGCAGGAGAGAAAAAACACACGTTACTTTTAATGGAAGTCAATGGAACCAGACTTTTTACCCCCGAGCGACTGTTGCCATGTCTTATGATATTTAAAAGCAATGTAAAGGCCAACAGGTATTTTCAACATATCTCAAAAACTAAAATTGGCGAAAATGAAGATACAAGGTTTTACTCCTGCAGCAGTGATATGTAAAAATGAACTCTCTAAGTAGGACAAGAAAGATACGGAGCTGCTGTCCAATCAGCTGCGAAGCTTTTTCAGTTCCTAACTACTTGGTGTTGTGAACAGGCTCTCTATAATTGGTCTAAATCTGTTTTTCTTGCATGTGCTGATGATATTCATTATATGCTCAACTAATGCATCATGATGTAAATGATTACAATGATAATAAATAATCCTACACTTGTTTGGTCACATACTACATACTACTTACTACTTTTAGGTAGATTTAGTATGTGAGGAGTATGTAGTATACCATTTTGAATACAGCCGCTGTAATCCTTGTTATGCTTTGTGACGGATTCTGCTGCACTGTTTAAGCAGGCTGGTAATAAAACTCATCCACTGATCCAGACAAGCTCTCTACTGTGTCCGGCCGATCTTATATAGACATGAGTTGTTGAAAAATGTGTGACTGGTGTGTGACAGGGGAAGTTCCCTTTTTGAAGTTTGACCTCTCTCACTGGGGTTTTCTGTTTTGCTTGCCATTTTACATGACATGTCAGCAACTATTGGAAGATCAGGAATCTGATATCAGGCATAAATGAAACATTTCAATTCTATATATTGATATATAAAGTCATATATAAAGTCAGTGGTCATAAAGAGCTGAACTTACATTCAACATTAACAAATACTGTTTCATTTCTTCTTGGCCGTTTATCTCATCTGTGGAAAGTGCTTCTCATATGACACTGCATCACTGTTTGCAACTAATGTTGTCTCAAAGCAGCTTTACAGAAAAGCAGATTATTCTAGGACGGTCTGACCTGACCAAGTTGCCAAGTGTTTCACTGCTAAATTATTTTGTGGACAGTGAAATGTCTGGTTTCTGATTGTTTCAAACACTAGAGGGCAGCATGAGTACATGTTGATGGGTTATGTGGTTACTTTAGGTGGTTTAAGCTCACAGCTAACAAGAAGGGGATTATGGGTGTTGGGACTGAAGGGCTCTTACACATACCATAAGAAGCCACAGCAGTGAGCTGATATAGCATATGTGTAAAGATCATATGAAGACAGACGTTCCTGTCCAGCCACTGGTCATTCTCTGGACAGCCATCACTAAATCCATAAGATAAACTGATAGATCGCTCAATAATATGAGAAAATCAGTGTTAGAGAATTTACCATGGCAGTAATTTCAGATCACAGATCACTGCAGTTCATGTAATATATCTACACTATCTGAACAAAACCTCATATCTCCGTAGTCTGACATGATTAAAACACTAGTTGTTCTTTATTTTGTGTCAAAGTTTCATGATGAATGGACCAACAGACGTGCTCCACAATGACTTGGAATGAAATAGAGAAGGACTTACACAATTAGCATATTTATAAATACAGAGAAACACGGTCCTTTATTCTGATCACCAGGACTTACTCAGCTGCATCTCTGGGCCAACTGTGTCAGAATTCTGCTTCAGTATTAAAATTCTGTTCTAGAATTCAACTTCAACACTAGAATTCTGCTTCTGCATTGGAATTCTGCTGTAGAATTAGAATTCTGCATTAACACTAAAATTCTGTTCTAAGAATAGAATTGTGCTCCGTCATTAAAATTCTAACATTAGAATTCTGCTTTAACACAAAGTCTGTTCTAAGATTAGAATTGTGCTCCGGCATTAAAAAATTCTTACATTAGAATTCTGCTTTAACAATAAAAAGTCTGTTCTAAGATTAGAATTGTGCTTCGGCATTAAAATGGTAATATTAGAATTCTGCTTTAACACTAAAATTCTGCTTCAGCACTAGAATTCTGTTCTGGTATAGAGCTGAACTTCCCCAATTTCAGTATTTTAGTACTTTAGTTCTCTCACAGTACAAATCTAATGTTTAATGAAGTGACCCGTTCCTCGTTCCTCTGTCCAGTTAAAGAGCTCTTCTCAGCACAGAGATGCTGCTTGTGAGGAAATCACAGCTGTGATGTGTAGAGATTGGCTGCATCACGCTGAAGGCACTGTAATCTGTGTATGAAATTAGATTTGACAGTACTGCTCTACGTTTTGGCTTGTGTTTATACAGAATGAGAAAGATGGATTAATACTTTATTAATACTGAAAGAAACAACATGGTGCAAAACAAACAATGTAAGTGGCACGTATATAGTAGATGGATCTGTATTGAAGAACTCAGTGCTGTGTGGGTGGTGTGGTATTGTAGTTCATATGAGATGAGATTAAAGTCTGGGTGTAAATCATTAGCTGTATTGAAACACTGTGGCGCTGTTGTTCTGAGAGACTGATGATCAGGTAACAGCTGGGAGGGAGCATTGTAGGACCGGATGGCAGGCAGCAGAAATGATGTCCAATAGAACCTTCGTAGTGACAAGAATCTGAAGTTCTTTAGGAAGTACAGATGATTCCTTCATAAAAGTCTCTGTACTGGTCATCACTATCTCCACATCATCTCCAAACAGTGACAGGAATCAGGGTGGTCCTGAAGACCACCACCATCTCCATCACCTTAATAATGCTGAACTGCGGATGGGTCAGTTTATGTCACTCAACCAGTTTTTGGTGATCTTCCTTATCTTCCTCAAACAACACTCTACACTCCTCCTCCTCCTCCTCCTGCCCAACCGGGACACACCCAATACAGTGTTACTGGGAGTAGCTGTTGTAGCTCCTTGATTCTCCTGGGTGGTGGTAGAGGGCTGTGGTTCTGCAGTAGAGGGAGAAGAAAAATTGGGAGGTGGAGGCAGGGACCCTTTTCTCATTAGCTTCCAGGGTTGCTCATGATGGGCCGCTGCGTTCTGTTGCTCGGGTTCAGGAGGTCCAACAGGAGCTTTAGCTTGGCTCAAGCTGGACGGAACTGACCTGAAATGAACCATCACAGGAACCGTGTCATTATCAGGTTTCTTATTTGGAGTCTTCTATTCAGGTCAGTGGTAGGTGACATAGCAGTGGCTCTGGTGGTCCAGTTGGTGTTGGCTGTGGTTGAGGTTGTAGATGCCCTACAGGGGAAGAAACCAATCAAAGAGTGAATAAGGATTTGTTGCTTAATAAAGATGATGTCATACCACACTGCTGTTTACTCAACTGCTTGTTACTGTACAGTTACTGTACACTGGTGGTGGTGGTTGTTGTTTTTTACAGTCCCTTTTTTAATGTCTATAAACCTGTATTTTGATGGTGTTCAGTGCTGTACTATGTTCTAACAGTCACATCTCAGTGTAATTTGACACCAATAAAATATTGTAGCATCCTGCTACTGGCTGAACCTGACCTGTAGATGCTTGTGAAGTGTGCTCATGCCAGGGGGCACATAGGAGGTGCACGTCCTTTAGAAAAGGGACTATTTGCTGTCTATGTTGATGTTCTTTAGTAAAGGTATGTGTGTGTGTTATGCTGTGAGGTTTCCAGGAGTTCCTCTGTTCTACATGTCACAGTGTTCTCCCTGTTCTAATTTTACCCAGTTTGAAACAGAAAGGACTAAGCCTTTTATTTATTCATCTTATAACTTAAAAGTCAGCATCTACTACAAATTATTCAGTATCTGCTATGAAGTTTTCAGTATCCACTATGAATTATTGAGCATCCACTATGAATTATTCAGTATCTACTATGAATTATTCAGTATCTACTATGAATTATTCAGTATCCATTTTGAATTATTCAGCATCTACTGTGAATTATTCAGCATCCACTATGAATTATTCAGTATCTACTATGAAGTTTTCAGTATCCACTATGAATTATTCAGTATCTACTATGAAGTATTCAGTATCTACTATGAATTATTCAGCATCCACTATGAATTATTCAGTATCCATTTTGAATTATTCAGCATCTGCTGTGAATTATTCAGCATCCACTGTGAATTATTCAGTATCTACTATGAAGTTTTCAGTATCCACTATGAATTATTCAGTATCCACTATGAATTATTCAGTATCTACTATGAATTATTCAGCATCTACTGTGAATTATTCAGCATCCACTATGAATTATTCAGTATCTACTATGAATTATTCAGCAACTACTATGAATTATTCAGTATCTACTATGAATTATTCAGTATCTACTATGAATTATTCAGCATCCACTATGAATTATTCAGTATCCATTTTGAATTATTCAGCATCTACTATGAATTATTCAGTATCTACTATGAATTATTCAGCATCCACTATGAATTATTCAGCATCTGCTATGAATTATTCAGCATCTGCTATGAATTATTCAGCATCTACTATGAATTATTCAGTATCTACTATGAATTATTCAGCATCTACTATGAATTATTCAGCATCCGCTATGAATTATTCAGCATCTGCTATGAATTATTCAGCATCTGCTGTGAATTATTCAGTATCTACTATGAATTATTTACTATCTACTATGAATTATTCAGTATCTACTATGAATTATTCAGCATCCACTATGAATTATTCAGTATCAACTATGAATTGTTCATCATCTGTAAATAAATGAAAAATCAGTCGTCCTGTATTTCTGAGCCCACTGCAAATGCTTCTTTTTGTGAGCTTTATTTAGGGGTGGCTGAAATACAGGTTTATGCACAGCTACCAGCCCTTTTGACACTCCAGAGACACCAGCAGCTTCACATACCTGTTTGCTGTTTAACACAATGAATTTGTCTGACAGAAGCCTTCCTTAATAAGCCTTAACTGATTGTTTTTNTGATACAGTTGTCTAAAAAGATCTGAGAAATAAAAGAAGCAAAACACTTTATTTGAAAACCTAAATGCTCATTTTACTGAAATCCCACTTGCAAAATAATGTGGAACATGGTGTACACTCAACAAATCCATCATGCTGTAAATGAATACAGTAATGATAACGAATAATCCCACACTTACATTAATGTATATCCTGCAATAAACATGTTAAGCTTTGTGTCTCTGCACTAGGGCGGCACTGTTTAAGGAGTCTGATAAAACTCATCCACTGATCCAGACAGGCAGTTATCCTACTGGACACGCTGCTGCTCTGTCTCCAGCAGAGGATTCCCAGTCTGGGTCTGTCTGGTTCCCATAATAAGCTAATCTGACTCTTCATTGATTATGATGGTTATTATGATGGAGCAGCTGTAGGAGTAATAAAGTTCAGACTTACTGTAAGAGGAGACTCCGGAGAGGAGCAGCAGGAGGAACAACAGCGGTGTTGGAGAGTTCTCTGTATCTATCATATCACCCCTTGGGATCTGCAGCTGGTCTTGCGCTCTACTGTGTCTAGCAGATCTTAAATAGACGGTTGGGGAACAGTGTGAGGCTGGTATATGACAGGGGGCGGGGAAAAGTGACTTCTCTCTTAAGTGTGGTTTTCTGTATGTGTTTCGCTTCCAGTATATCATTTATATGCTCTCTTGGTGCTGTTTTAAATTAAATACAGAGTTTAAGTAATTTCCACATCCCTACATTCAGTTTTTATTTATATTTTGTACAGTGTCCCAATGTTTTTGGAAACAGGATGGCATTACCATGAAGCATGAGGTTAAAGGTCATACTGAAATGTATGTTGTTATGGACAAAGATCAAATGAAAATGAATTCCTGCTGGCAGTTCTGTCACGTTCATGCTGAATAAAGACAGTCAATACTCTGACAGTGAGATGTATATGAGATGTACAGACTCAGAGCTGACAGGTAAACCCCCTGCCTGTGACTCTGTTACTGACTGTGAGTACAGCGCTCAGCACCTGTACTCTGTACCTACAGAGGAACAATAGCATGAGAAGATGGGGGGGGTAACAGCTTCAGTACTTACCATGTCAGTCACACAAACATTAGTTTTGCTGATTCAGTGTTCCTCAAGTAGGTACCATGTTTTCATGGCAGCGGAACCCACAACTTCCCTGTCACACCCCAATTCAACACCAACATGCAACTTTTTGTTCCTTTTTAGAAGTGATTCACAAACGTAGGAATCTGTCTTCATTTAACAGAAGTGAAACACCCACATACACTAGTGAAGACAAACACTAGGGGGCAGGGAGCACACTTGCCCAGAGTGGTGGACAGCCCTGCCCAGGGAGCAGTTGGGGGTTAGGAGCCTTGCTCAAAGACACTTCAGTCGTTACTGTTGGTTCAGGGAATTGAACCAGCGACCCTATGGTCTCTAGGCTGGTTCCCTAACCTCCAGCCCATGACTGCCCGAAAGAAGAAGCGCCCGAACAGTGGTAGAGACATGTAAGGTGGTCAGCCTGTACTGCCGGCTGCCAACATAGGGTGACAGCAGTGAGGCACTGATACTCCAGGGAACTCAAAATCCCAGAGTTCTCAGGGGTAATCAGGGCTCACCTGGCGGTACACGGATTTAAGGGCATGGCAAAGACACACCGCTTTTACACACCGTTGATCTAGATTGACCGGAAACTGGTATCAAAAGAAAAGAAAAGACAAGAGAATAAAAGAGGGAAAGGAAAGGAAAGGAGAGGAGAGGGAAAAAAGAAAAGAAAAGAAAGGGGAGAGAAAAGAGAAAGAGAGTTTGAGACACGTCATATTGGCGTCTCCTTTGTTTGACATTTCGTGCTCTTTTCCCCCTTGCTGTTTAAATGGGGTGCAATTCATACTTCTGCCAGTGGCCCCTGGTGGCGCAGTGGTAAGACACCAGGTTGGTTAGGACAGGGTTGCCGGTTGGAATCCAGCCAAGAAAATTCTCAGCTGTGCACAAAACACCCTGTGCTCCACAACAGTATATATATGTATACGTCATTCCCACAGGTCTTCCTCTCTGGGTCTGCCCCCTGACCATCCCGTGATAGAATGACTGCATTTGGGCATGCCAAAGGTCATAGTGTGAAGGAAGTAGCTGAATCTGCAGGTGTATGGAGGTGTACGCTCATATGGGTCTACCAGCAGTGGCNAGGCACTGATACTCCAGGGAACTCAAAATCCCAGAGTTCTCAGGGGTAATCAGTGCCAAACAGGCTCACATGGCAGTACCAGGATGTAAGGGCGTGGCAAGCAACACTGCTTTGTCACACCTTTGATTGATCTAGGTTGAGCTGTAAGGTA
The DNA here is from genome assembly GCA_034552555.1 of Semaprochilodus insignis. Lineage (NCBI taxonomy): Eukaryota > Metazoa > Chordata > Actinopteri > Characiformes > Prochilodontidae > Semaprochilodus > Semaprochilodus insignis. Next base: position 38,841,341 of record CM067478.1, read on the forward strand.
CCGGTATCTCCAGAAAAGAAAAAACAAAAGGCAAAGGAAAAGAAAAGAAAAGGAAGAGAAAAGAGGAGGAGTGCTAGAAGGCACTAAAAAAAAAAAAACACAATCCTAAAGATAAACAAGGAGACCTCATTAGTGTCTCTTTGTTTCCATTTACATGTCTACAACACACATATAGACATTTTATTGACTATCTTAAACCACCAGCGAACCTACATGTGTCTTCTGAGTGTTGTATGGAATGTTGATGATGGAAAATCTGGAAAACCTGGAAATAATAAGTTTCTTTGGGGGACTATTTTACCTCACAGCGCCCTGCAGCATGTATCCCTCCACCATGAATGGAGTTTAAGGCTGAAATCTTCTCCACACTATCATAAAC
>CM067478.1:38846396-38873896 GCA_034552555.1 Semaprochilodus insignis
AAGTGTGTCTGATTAATAACCGTGTGTGATAAACCCACATGATCAAGTCTATTACAGATTACCCAACACCTCCACACACTTTCAGCACGGAGGCCGAGAAGTGCAAAACAAGTGAACAAAACAAAGTCAGAAAACAAAGTTTTACAGGACATGAAACACTTTTACCAGCACCGAAACAGTTTTACACACCGTGGATTCTGAGGGAAAGGGCGGGTCTAACACACAGGAAGTGCTTGTTGCGGACCCTTGTCAATCAGACTGTTTGGTGGTGGTAGAGTGGGCGGAGTTTGGGAAGGTTTATCCAGCTGGCTCGCTTCTGTTTTTCCTGTGGAAGGTCTTTAGAGTTTTTCAAAGAGCAGACGGAAGACGAGGTCATGGAAAAACAAAAGCTTGCCAGCTGGATAAAATACGTGCCACAAAATAGACATAACAGGCTTTAGCGTTGTCACCATCCCAAAATTGTTTCGGCTTTTGTATGTATGTATGTATGTATTGAATGTAATTTTTTTTGTTTTCTGAAATGTTAATTCCTTTTGCACTTCTCGGCCTCTGTAGTTCAGGCATGCGGTTATCTTCACGGTAACTGGTGAACATTCATTTCCATTACTTGTAGCTCAAGTGCTGCAATTAAGCAGGTATCAAACACTCGGCTGATTAACTACATGTGTGCGGCAGCCTTTAAACAGTGTGGGGTAGCCTTTAGACAGTGTGCGGCAGCCTTTAGACAGTGTGGGGTAGCCTTTAGACAGTGTGGGGTAGCCTTTAGACAGCGTAGGGTAGCCTTTAGACGGTGTGCGGTAGCCTTTGAACAACGTGTGGTAGCCTTTGGACATGTGTGCGGCAGCCTTTAGACGTGTGCGGTAGCCTTTAAACAATGTGTGGTAGCCTTTGGACAGCGTAGGGTAGCCTTTAGACGGTGTGCGGCAGCCTTTAGACAGTGTGGGGTAGCCTTTAGACGGTGTGCAGTAGCCTTTAAACAACGTGTGGTAGCCTTTGGACATGTGTGCAGCAGCCTTTAGACAGTGTGGGGTAGCTTTTAGACGGCGTGGGGCGGCCTTTAGACAGTGTGGGGTAGCCTTTAGACTGTGTGGGGTAGCCTTTAGACAGTGTAGGGTAGCCTTTAGACGGGGTGCGGTAGCCTTTAAACAATGTGTGGTAGCCTTTGGACTGTGTGTGGTAGCATTTAGAGTTGCCTTCAGGTTAGCCTTTGGACCGTAGGTAATTGGTGAACATTCATTTCCATTGCTTGTAGCTCAAGTGCTGGAATTAAGCAGATATCAAACACTCGGCTGATTAACTACACGTGGCCTAAGACGGGGAAAACTCTGGGGTCTGCTCCTCATAACCCCAAACACCAAACACCAAACACATCCTTTACAGAGATACGCCCTCCTCACGAGAAGCAGATGCATGTAAAGCACAGGTAAAACGAACTCCACTGCCTTCCTGACGATTACTAACCAAAACACTGCTCACCGCAAGCAGGTACACGTCACCTCGTTTATCCTAACCGCCAAGACCTCCGCATTTCAGGATGCGTCTGGAGTTGTTGGAGAACCCCAAACACATAACAGTGCAGGAGTCCGAGCTGAGTAAAGGACAGAGATCCTCTGTGGAAGAATTCCTTCACAGCTATTCGAGGACGATAACGTCTACAGAGTGATGAAACACCGTTAGCTGGAGATGTCACAACACGCACACATTTCGGCAGGGGGCCGCCAGTCGTCACAGGCCGTAACGCTGCTGTAGACATTTCATCTGTTCCCCTCTGAGCGCTCGCTCTCTCACACACCCACAGCTTTACTGGGGAATGAAAACTGTGAGCTGTGTAGCTGCACAGCGAGAACTTCCAGCAGAACGGACACGGACACGTGGAGAGGGCCCGGTACAGATAGTGTAGTTGAGCTGGTCAGTGTGTTGTCTGTAATCAGACCTCATATTTCCGAAGCAGTAACTTCTAACAAGATTTCATTCCACATAATTTTGGATCATGTCTGTTTCTCGCTCTGCATCCTCAGTGGCCCCAGCGGACAGTCAGGGCTGGAGCCGGAACGTGGCGTTCCAACTGGATGAAGAGGAAGAGAGGAAGAGTTCCCGTAAAAAAGGTCGAACCCGCAGCTCAGGAACACACCGAGAGCACAGCGCTGATGAGAGGTGTGTAATTACAGCACCAACAGGACCCCCACAGGACCTCCACAGAGCAGGTATCATGTGGGTGGTGGATCATTCTCAGCACTGCGGTGACACTGACGTGGTGGTGGTGTGTTAGTGTGTGTGGTGCTGGTGTGAGTGGATCAGACACAGCAGTGCTGCTGGAGTGTTTAAACACTGTGTCCACTCACTGTCCACTCTATTAGACACTCCTACCTTGCTGGTCCACCTTGTAGATGTACAGTCAGAGACGATAGCTCATCTGCTGCTGCACAATGCAGTGTTGGTCATCCTCTAGTCCTTCATCAGTGGCCACAGGACGCTGCTCACAGGACGCCACCCACAGGACGCTGCTCCACAGGACGCTGCTCCACAGGACGCTGCTCTACAGGACGCTGCCCACAGGACGCTGCCCACAGAACGCTGTCGGCTGAATAGTTTTGGTTGGTGGACGATTCTCAGTCCAGCAGTGACACTGAGGTGTCCAGCAGCACTGCTGTGTCTGATCCACTCACACCAGCACAACACACACTAACACACCACCACCACGTCAGTGTCACTGCAGTGCTGAGAATGATCCACCACCCACATAATACCTGCTCTGTGGTGGTCCTGTGGGGGTCCTGACCATTGAAGAACAAGGTAATGAACGACAGTCTGTAACTGTAGAAATACACCATGCTCCTATATGCTCAGTGGATATGACTGATATGAAAGCCTGACCGGTCAGCTCTCATTTAAAGAGCTGCATGTCACCAGAGCCAGTCAACAAGCTAAAAACAGACCCCCACATGGACCCCCTCACTCCCAGGAAGCTGTTTCTGAAACACCCCGTAAAGACACATACCTATGCCACACCTGTCTTCCTCAACAACACAGTGTATGAGAGGTTTAGCTGTACGTGCTGCATGTCCGCATGTCTACACTCACGTTATCCTCTGATTCTGATTCCATCCTTCACACGTCATCACTGTTATCTGACTCCCCTGCAGTTTAAGGAGTCCTAAGGAGGGGTCCAGCAGGCAGCGGTCCTGCAGCGCTCCCAACCTACGCCGTTCACCCAGACACAGTCCAGCGGTGCCCGGCGTGCCCAGCCTGCCCGAGACTGGTAAGATCCACCATTACCCAGCCCCTTCACAGCGTTCCGCACAGTCTAAGGTAGCTGGTGTATCTGTACTGAAGTGTTTCCATTCCGGGGGTCTGTTTACTTTAACCCCACTACAGTTCGGAGTCTAATATCTGACTGTGTACTCACGACATTATGGCCAAATCTGTCCTTCCTTCTGTCGTATGTGAGCATATAAACATAACATGCCAGAACGAGGGAAGCGTGAAGTGAGCCCACCAATCAGGGTCCAGCGCTCACTTTGTTTGGAGCTTGTTTCGAGCTGTTGGACAGAGCTTGGTTCTAGCTAATGGAACCTGTTCTCCTTCAGTGTTCTGTGCTGATGATGATTGTAATAGGGATTTCTATTTTGACTCAGGTACAGGCTCTCTGAACTTCAGATTGGGGTGGGTGTGTTTAGAGACCCCGCGGGGTCTCTATTTTGACTCGGGTACAGGCTCTCTGAACTTCAGATTGGGGTGGGTGTGTTTGACCCGCGGGGTCTCTATTTTGACTCGGGTACATGCTCTCTGAACTTCAGATTGGGGTGGGTGTGTTTGTTTCCACGTTTTTGTCTCCTAACACTGAACACTGAACCTAACACTGGGTTTCATGGGGGCGTGCTGGGCTACGAGGTGGCCCCGCAATCAGTTACCTAAACCAGTGTTCTGCCTGGGGACTTTCAAAAACAGTGAACCGAGTTGTCACTTTATTGTGTCTCCACATCTGTTCCTATAAACGTCCTCCAATCGCTGCTTACCAGCTGTTCCACTCTCACTGTTACCTCGGTCAAGCTTTCACGTTCATTGGCCAGCGTTCCTGTGAATTTGTCGTTCCAGATATGCGGTAGACCTGCCCGATCTGTGTTTGTACGTTGTGATGTGAAGACGTGCATCAGCTTTGAAGCACTGACGTGGTGATGGGGAGTTGTGCTGGTGTGAGTGGATCAGACACAGCAGCACTGCTGGACACGTTGGTGTCACTGCTGGACTGAGAATCTCTACCACCCACATAATACCTGCTCTGTGGTGGTCCTGACCTTTGAAGAACAGGGTAATACAGTATACAGAGAACCAGATGGACTACAGTCTCGAACTGTAGAACTACAGAGTGACATATAGTGGTCAGTGTGTATGTGTGTGTGTACTGTATGTGTGTCTATGTGAGACATTTCTGGATATTGCATCAGACTGCCCAGGCGGTGCCCGGTTCCGTAACTGCTTGAGCTGACAGTGGGTGTTTGTTTCAGCCCATAAGCTTCTAAATAAGTTTGTGTTCTGTTCTGGGAAAAGTGTTGGTGATCTGTGGTAATGGGTCGTACAGTGACGGTGCAGTGGATACAGATTAGATTAAACACACGGACGTGTTCCTTTAAATTAACCTGCTGAACCTGCCAGACACACCAGACCGGGTCCTCAGTAGAACAGAATGTTACCGTCCACCTATCACTGATTGGCTGGTGCGTCACTTAGCAACAGCGGAGAAAGAAGCCCTTCTCTCCTCCCTTCCCAACCTGGATGCGGCTGACTGCGTTCCTGCACACACTGGGCTGCTGTTATTAGCTTGAGTGTAACTCTAATTCACTCTGTAATACACTGTGTCTGGCCACTTTATTGGAAACACCTGCCGTATAGATTCACTGTAGGTTTACAGCTGATCTGTTAGTGTGCATCTATCAGCCTCCCTCTACCTCAGTCGCAGGACCACCACTGAGCAGATATCATGTGGGTGGTGGTCCACTCTCAGCCCAGCAGTGACGCCGACATGGCAGTGTATGTGTGTGTGGCACTGGTGTGAGTGCAGTGTTGCTGTATGCATTCCCCTGGCCACTTTATCAGAAACCCCTCCTGCTCAGCTTCACCTGGTACTGTATGTTTTAGAAGGTCCTCAGACCCACAGCTCCAGGCTTCCGGCAGGTCCCTGGAAAAGCTCTCGTACAACTGGAGATCGGACGAAATGGCGGGTGGACGATTCTCAGTCCAGGGGTGTCTACTTACAGACATGAATGTGGAATGTGGATTGAAAGTTTAGAATGTGTCCGTCAATAGTCTCTAATCTCTCTCTCTCTCTCTCTCTCTCTCTCTCCGTAGAAAACGAAGACTGCTGCTGTCCGTCCGAGCCCCTGGATTCCCCCAGCCAATCATATCTCTGCCTCCCCTTCCACAGAGAGGGCTCCGTTTCTGACGGTTATGGCTCTGAAAGCGCCGTGACTGGCCAAGGCCTTGACTCCTCCCCTAGTTATTCAAGGCGGAGCCCCAGCGGGGGTCGGAGGTCAGACGTGGTGCTGCTAGGCTGTGGCGCATTGCTGGCGTCCGTGGGGCTTGGCTTCAACCTGCTGGATTCAGGCAGACTGGAGGAGAGCGCCCGCCCCAAATGGGAGGGGCTTTTCCAGAGAGTGGGCGGTTCGCAAAGGCGAACCTCTAGCCCCCCAACGCGGAAGTTGTTCAAACGGGACAGCCCCCTGCGGCCCCCGCCGCTGCCCCCCTCCCTCACGCTCCTCTCTCTCTCCTCCGTTTCAGACTGTAACTCGACCCGCTCTCTCCTTCGCTCAGACAGCGAAGAGCTGCTAGTGCTCCGCCCACCCTCACCCCTCCCAACGATGACCCACCCACTTTCCCCTCCTGCACCATCGCTGCTGCGGCCACCGCCCGCCAACCCCCTTGTCAACACGCACCTTGAGAGCTTTAAGCGAAACCCTCGCCAGTCGCTCACGCCCACACACGTGCCCGCCGCGCCGACCACCAACCGCAGGCTGCACCGCACACCCTCTGACGGAGCCATAAAAAAGGGCAGCACAACGAACAACAACAACATGCAACATAGCGCTCAGCCAACACCTGCAAAAACTACACAGGAGCACACAGGTCAGCCAAAACACCCACCCCTAACAGTACTGCAAACCCTTCAGAGACCTTACTGTCCTGTAAAGTGCTGTCCTGCCCTTTGGAGTGACCCGCATGTTCTGTAGAGAGAGACCATACTGTCCTGTAGAGATGCCGTCCTGTCCTATAGAGAGACCATTCTTTCCTGTAGAGAGAACATCCTGTCCTGTAGAGAGAGACTGTACTCTTCTCTAGAGACACTGTTCTGTCCTGTAGAGAGACCGAGCATCCTGTAGAAAGAGAGCGTCCTGTCCTGTAGTGATGAACCTATCCTGTAAAATGAGACCATATTGTTCTGTAGAGAAACCATCCTGTCCTATAGAGATACCGCCCGTCCTGTATAGAGAGACAGAATCTATTGTAGAGAAACCGTCCTGTCCTGTAGAGATACCGCCCGTCCGGTATAGAGAGACAGAATCTACTGTAGAGAAACCGTCCTGTCCTGTAGAGATACCGCCCGTCCTGTATAGAGAGACACTATCTACTGTAGAGAAACTGTCCTGTCCTGTAGAGATACCGCCTGTCCTGTAGAGAGACAGTATCTACTGTAGAGAAACCATGCTGTCCTGTAGAGAAACCGTCCCGTCCTGTAGAGATACCGCCCGTCCTGTATAGAGAGACAGTATCTACTGTAGAGAAACCATCCTGTCCTGTAGAGAAACCGTCCCGTCCTGTAGAGATACCGCCTGTCCTGTAGAGAGACAGTATCTACTGTAGAGAAACCGTCCTGTCCTGTAGAGATACCACACTGAATTGGGTCTCGTGTAGGTGTAGTGTGCTATTTTGTATTATGACTAGCATGTTAGCAAAAATATTAGCTACACGATACCATACCACAGGATACGCGGCGGCGTTCCACCCCTAATATAACTGTGTTATATATGTCTTGCAGTGAGTCCGTGGGCAGCGAGAGATGACCCCTCTGAAGTTCCTCGTCTTCCTGACCCAAACGTCGTCTTCCCGCCCACACCGCGTCGGCGCTGCCAACCAGAACGGCCCAAAACTCTGGACTTCTTAGCCAGGCCACGCCCCTCTCCCCGAGCCCGCTGCGAGAGCCAGTGGGGAGACTCTCCGGCTCGCACGTCCAGCACTGAAACCCCGCCCACTGTGGAGTTCAGTGGGGGCGCTGTGGTCCCGCCCACCCCGATGGAGCAACCGACCCCGTGCTCTCCCTGGGTGAATGACAGTCTTCTGGACCAATCAGATGAAGGCCAGTGCAGGGATGGAACCAGGCCGCTTAAATTAGAGCCCATTCTGCCCAGAGATTCGCCTTATAGAATGAGACCCGGATACTGGTCCTGACTTTGGTCCACAAGTGGAATTTAAAGTGATAGTTTGGCAAAAAGTGAAATGAAGCCCGATGTAATCTCCAGTCAGCTGGAGCTACGTGGCTAACGTAGCTAACGAGGAATTCCAGTACATAGAAACGGGCGACAGCGTGTTGAATAGATTGAAGCAGTGCAGTGTCAGAAACCACATAATCAAGTCTACATGCAGTTAGCGCCATGCTAATTAGCGGGGCTTCATGTTAGCCACATTAGCCATGTCCCTCTGGTGTAAAAACTGAGGAAGCAAGCAAACTTCACACACCAGACTTGGTTGATTGACTACATGTGGAGTCAAAGGGGACATGTTGGTACATTTGATCTTTAGCCAAACTGTCACTTCAACCCAACTTGCTGCACCGTTGATTGCGGACCGCAACTCTTTTCCCAGCCCAGTTTTGCAAAACAGAAGATGGAAGGTTCTCAGTGCTCCAGCTAAGATTAAATATGATCCATAAACTACAGAAACCATGATTGTATCCTGGCATGTGCAGTGTTTTAACCCTTAGAAGTTCACTGGCGAGAACAAGAGCAGGCTGTAAGTTTAATACTGATCAATTAATATCTATATTAGTATCTGACCTGTAGCTGAGTGAGACAAGTGGACAGAACTGTGTGGAACGTGGAGGTTCTAAAGGTGTAGGATTCACCGAAGGCCTCACAATACGATATTATTGCGATTTTAAGCATTTCGCGAAATGCTGAATACTGCATATGTTGCATAGGTTGCAAAATGTGTCAAGATATTTCAACTTCAAATTATCAAATTATGTCCCAAAAAATCGCTGTTGTGGTCACATAGAAATTCACTATCCACTATCCACTAGCAGGTTAATGCAGTTCTGTCTGCTGAACTCAAAGTTTCCTCAACTGCAGGCTTTACTTCTCTGCAGAGCTCAGGTACCGCTGTGTCGGAGTCACATACCCGGGTTTTACGGTATTGGACATGTAGGAAAGTTCTTGGGTGTTTAACAGCGTTATATGGATGCAGGTCTCTGCCCGTTAAGTAGGTGATGGATCGTGTTGTTTTCTCCGCTCAGTCAGAACTTTAAGGTAATCGGACCTCTTTTCCACTGCGGGGCCGAACGGTTCTGAGCACGGAGGACAACAACATGTAAAAAAACAGGTTCTGCACAGTTTCCTCAACTCTCTTGGCTACCTGGGGCCACAAACCTGTTCTGTGGTGTTTGTACCTGTAGCCTCCTAGCTAAGCTAAATCCAGCCGACTTTTGTGTTCTAGATAAGGTAAAGCTAGCGGCTACTCTCTCCTAGCTAAGGTAAAGCTAGCCAACTCCTCTCTTCTAGCTAAGCTAAAGCTAGCATCTACTCTCTCCTAGATGAGCTAAACCTAGCCGACTGGCTAAGGTAAAGCTAGCAGCTACTCTCTCCTAGCTAAGGTAATGCTAGTGGCTACTCTCTCCTAGCTAAGCTAAAGCTAGCTGACTCCTCTCTCCTAGCTAAGCTAACACCAACTGGCTCCTGTTTCTGAGCTGTTGTAGCTTAGCTGTAGAGATGTACCGTCTGGAAATAGTACAAGAAATGGAAACCAAAAACAGGTTTATTATTCAGATTTCCTTTCCACCTTAAATAGCACTGCAGTTACATTCTGGCAGCTATGGACCATTAAGGTAATTGCAGCGTCACTTAAGGTGGACTGGAAAAAGTAAAAAATGAAGCAAGCAAAGGGACAGGAATAACTCCAGACTTCTAAGGGTTAAAAAGTAGTGACCGCCGTGTGCCATCACACCCAGTTTGTCTCATCTTCAGTGTTCAGGAAAGATCCTGAGAGTAGACCAGCTCCTCATTTCACACACATGAGGACCAAACCACTAGTGCTGCAGGCCTTAGTCTTCTTCCTTAAAGCGATAGTCTGGCCAAAAACCGAACTCCCAAGTTTCCTGCCCTCAAACCAAACCACACTAGACATGCTTGCTTCTGTAGGTTTGCTGAACTTCAGTTTTCCTGGAGCTGCGAAGCTAATGTAGCTAACGGGAACGACAGTTTAGCTTTAGCATGGTGCTAACCTTCCGGCTTGATTACGTGGTCACTGTATGGCTCACTGGTATTAATAAACCTGACCTAAAGTTCGCCGTGATGCCAATTCCTCTACATTAGACTCGTAGCACCGGCGCTAAAACTAAAGGAAGGAAACTTCAGGTCCCCAAACACGTCTTGTTTGCATTGAGCAGGAAAACTGGGAAAACTTGATTTGTGGCTGAGCTATCTCTTTAAGGGCTGTTATGAATTCCCTATGCATCACAATACACGATAAGCTACTGACTGACAAAGAGGATGTAACCTCAGAATTGTATCTTTCTATGTTGTTGATTCGAGCGACTGCGTTGGTCCTGCGTGTTATGTTAAGCTAATTTATGTTGCCCCTCTATAAGCACTGGTGCTGCACCGTGTCAGTATCTGTATATACACTGCACTGCATGTAGTGGATTTGGTACCGTACCACTCAAACGTTTGGACCCACATTAAAGGCATTTAGGTCTTAAGGCTTACGTCTGGTCCTAAATCGGATTTAAATACTGAAGTTGAAGCTTGTGTGGGAAATCATTTTAGAGTAAACAAGGGATGCATCAGTACCGATGTTGGTATCGTGTAACGGCCCGATACCGAGCTCATTTACTGATACCAACATTCCGATACCCATGTGCTGTAAGCTGAGTGGACACTGCCAGAGCCGGGCGAACTAACACATGACTGGAGCTGGCAGGGAAAGAGACTCGCACAGACAGCTGCTGACGCTGCGGCAGTCGGACACAAAGGTCACCGCCAGGAACACGCTGTGTGATTTTAGTCCATTTTTAAACACACTCCAAGAGACTGCACTGTCCTGTAGAGATTGGACTGTAGAGAGACCGTTCAGTCCTGTAAAGAGACCATACTGTCCTGTAGAGAGAGGGAGCGTACTGTACTGTAGAGAGACTATGCTGTCCTGTAGAGAGACCGTAGTGTCCTGTAGAGAGACCATACTGTCCTGTACAGAGAGCGTACCGTCCTGTAGAGAGACCATGCTGTCCTGTAGAGAGACGGTACTGTCGTGAAGAGAGAGACCATGCTGTCCTGTAGAGACACGGTACTGTCCTGAAGAGAGAGCGTACTCTCCTGTAGAGAGATGGTACTGTGCTGTAGAGAGACGGTGCTGTCCTGTAGAGAGATCATGCTGTCCTGTAGAGAGATGGTACTGTGCTGTAGAGAGACGGTACTGTCCTGAAGAGAGAACAGACTATGGTGTAGAGAGGCAGTACTGTCCTGTAGAGAGGCAGTACTGTCCTGTAGAGAGAACAGACTGTCCTGTAGAGAGACAATGCTATCCTGTAGAGAGACTGTACTGTCCTGTAGAGAGAACAGACTGTGGTGTAGAGAGACCGTACTGTCCTGTAGAGAGGCAGTACTGTCCTGTGGAGAGACCATGCTGTCCTGTAGAGAGAACAGACTGTGGTGTAGAGAGACCGTACTGTCCTGTAGAGAGACCATGCTGTCCTGTAGAGAGACGGTACTGTCGTGAAGAGAGAGACCATGCTGTCCTGTAGCGAGACGGTACTGTCCTGTAGCGAAACGGTACTGTCCTGTAGAGAGACCGTACTGTCCCATAGAGAGAACATGTACCATCTCTCTATGTCCCATAGAGAGACCATAATGTCCTATAGAGTGAGTGTACTGTCCTGCTGTGTATAGGCACAGTGTGGTTAGCCGAGCTGCTCAGTACTCGGCGCACAGTTTGTTGTTTTGAATGAAACTTTATTTAAAACCGTCTCTAGAAGGAGAAGTTACCAAAGAACAGGATCTAAAACCACACAGTGTGTGTCGCTTTGTGGACATTCATCCAAAAGACTTCAACTCCAACCGTGAGCTGTTTGGATCTGTCAGTCTCGTCATCCTCGGGTGTTATTTCTGCTGTCGCTATGCTACAGAGGCGGTTAAAACTCGGCGCTACTCCATCCAGGCTAACTAATGTAGCATAGCTAGTTAATGCACATCATTTAAATCAGCAAAACAATAATCATTTAACTGTTTACACTCACAAGTAATTCAGTATGGTACTAGACTTAGACTCGGTATCATATACTCATGTACTCTGAACCACATGGCTGATGCATCCCTAGAATAAACGGCTTGTTTTGAGTAATTGGAGTAATTGGAGTAATGTTCTCAGTATACTGGCAGACAATTTTGCTAGTTTTAGGAAATTTGTTTGAAACTGGACAAATATCTGCCAATATGGTGATAAATGAAGGTAATTAAATTCACGGCTGTGACGAACCTCAGCGTCTGAATCGCAGCTGTGATGTTCACCGTAATTCTCAGTGGTCTGTCTTGAATATTTACCAGTTCTATATTGAGTGAGTAAATACTTGAACTGGTGTATCCAAACTTTTGACTGTTACTGTACAGGTCCACCCTGAAACTATCCCCTGAGATCAGCAGCCTGGGTGCGGGCAGTCTAAAGCGAAACCGACCCACAACTGACCCTTTAGACTTTTGATGTGTTTATTTCTACTGGGCAGAATTGTGCATATTTCAAAGTGCATTTTTGTCAGCCTCATGAATGTAACGCTGATGTTTTTTAACCGTTAGGTCCGTTAGAGCGAGGGAGCGTCGGCCGCAGTAGCACGAACGTTCCACTGAAGTTTTATCCGTCAGCGTCGTGACTGAAACTGTCTTTACTGGCTCTGTTTAAACTGGATAAGAGCGTGAGCTGGCTGCCTTACATTTGTGATCCAGAGCGGGTTTGGTGTGAGACGTTTCAGATGTTCTGTACAGTGGTGGTGAAGGGAACCAGGGTTCTCCATGTCTAGAACACACATACAGACATTTTATTGACTAAACCACCAGTGAACCTCCACGTGTCTTCTGAGTGTTATATGGAATGTTGATGATGGAAAATCTGGAAAATCTGGAAATAATAAGTTTCTTTGGGGGACTATTTTACCTCACAGCGCCCTGCAGCATGTATCCCTCCACCATGAATGGAGTTTAAGGCTGAAATCTTCTCCACACTATCATAAACAGCGTCTCGGACATCAGGCAGCGTATTCAGAACCACCTCATGTAGGAACTTTCTGTGAGGGAGCTTTTAGAGGGGGACGTCTGGTTACCTTCACCACCACTGTGAACAGCTCTGCATAATTAGATGGCTAAGAAGGTTCAGTGTGAAGATAAACTAGAGCAGAGCGTTTCACACCTTTCAGAACTTCTTAGCCATTTAATTATACAGCCATTGGGCGTTTAATTATACAGAGAATTTTGGAAAATTGGTGAAATTCCCCTCCAGCTTATTATTATGTTATTTGAAGGTGAATAAAACGAGCTTTTTAAGGCAGCCAGGTAAACGAACTCGCTTGAAGTTAAAATATCATTTTCACAGTGTTACAGTGACACTGATCACTCGTTTTCTGCAGATTGCACATATTCAAATGTGAAGGTGTGAGAGTATAATCAGTTGTCTGTAGTTTGTTTATACATTGTGTGCATGTTTATTGAGAGAGTTGATGCATATTCACGTCCTGTTTTTGAGCACCCGGATTCCAGAACGGTTTTAATCCAGACAGTCATGTTTTGTTTGTCGGTTTTGCAATAACTGACCATATTAACCCCGTAACGTCTACACAGCTGTGCTACTCATGATCTCTCAGAGCTTTACAGCACATACTTTAATACATACAGTGTAAGAACTACATGGCTCATGTTCGTTCATAGTTTCTATTTATTTGCTGAATTTAAAGCAGTTATATGTGAGAATTGATGGTGTTTGCTCTTGGGCTCCCCCTACAGGTACTTTCACACCACTGTCGTCAATACAGACTGAGCTCTGAGCCCCACGTGTTCAGCTGTACATATGCACTTGTTGACTAGCTTAGGGCTCAGAATCTGACTCCCATTCGTGTGCATATGCGTCACACAGCTATATGGGCGCTACAGATTACACACACCATTCCGGAGTGTAATCTGTAGCGTCCATATACCTGTGTCATGCATGTGCACACGAATGGGAGTCCAATTTTGCGGGGGAATTCAGCACAGCGCCAGCAAAGACAACATCAGAAGAGAGAGGACCATGTGGCCTTACAGGGTGAAGTAATATTCCAGGATTTTATTCCAGAAGCTTCTGACTCCGGGTCTACCTGAGACTGGTGTGAGATGAATTCATGTCTGTGCGTGCAGCCTGAAATGGGACTGAGGTACTTTCAGCATCCGTAAACACTACACAACTCCGTGAGACAGGGACACAGATAAGGTTCCAGCCTACAGTCTTCCATAAATGGCATTATCAGGGATGATGAACACTCTGCTGTGGTGGTTTTCCCGTTAGCTGTGAGACTGTGTCACATCCTTTATCTCTCTTAGCGCTCGCCAACCAGTACAAACCAGTCCCAGATCTACTCTCCTCCAGTTTATCGCTCGGTCCCTCGCTACCTTTATCAGTGTCTTTTCCGTCTCTTCCCAGCCTCTGCCATGATGTCCATGCTGGGAATACCGAGCTAGCTTCTTCTTATAGCTGCTGAAGATCCATAGTTGTTGGTCGTGGTGCTGTAAAGCGCCCGCAGTTCTGGCGAGAGTTCTCAGACACCCTGCTCCAAAGTTAGTGCTGTAGCAGGCATTCCAGACCCAAAGTGGGAATGACATGGCCCTTTTCGACCAAAAGAACTGTGGATCCTGAACTAGTTCTAGCTTGTTAGAACCTTGGTGCTATTCAGAGAGCCAGTCTGCATTCGCACCAGTTTTTATTGGAACGTCGAAGAATACGTCATCAGCAGGGGGCGCTGCCCAGCGGTAGTAAACAGCAGTACCAAGATGGCGGCGCGTATGGATTCCCTGCGAGTGTTTGGGCTGTTATTCCGGATGTTTGTTTATATCCAGAAAGCAGCACGGATCAACTAATGGAGATAAGAAGACGTAGAAGTGGTTCTCCAGCAGACCACTGGGTCGCACCATTGTTGCCTTCCCTTTCCACAACAACTGACGCCCACAGATGTCAGAAGAATCAGCTGAGAACGAACTTATCAGGTTCCAAACCTGTTTATTGTTGGTGGAAATGCACAGAACGGTTAAAAATTGCGCAAACCGGAATGGAACCCTGTTTCACGTTGGTGGAAAAGTGCCAACAGACACGCCGTCCTCCCTGTTATAAGGCAGAGTAGCTTCCGAACGACCCTGAAGCTGATATATTAGGGTACAACTGCTACCTAATGTCGCTTTAACACACCTTTACAATGTGCACAAACTTTTGCACAGGCCACTGTTTATGTGTTTGTGCTAAATCCGTGTGTACACGATGTGCGTTCCCTTTAGAGGAATACACAGGCTTTTGCGTATGACTGTATATATTGGTATGTAGACATCACACGTATTTACAGGTGTGATACGGTTTTCTTCTAAATACACCTGATTAGGCTTTAATATGGTCATTTATTCCACTTTAACGAACAACAAAACAATAATAACTTGGATTTGAAACGTCTGTAGATGCCTGGGTGTTCCCAAACTTTTGACTTGCCATGTATGTATGTGTTTTATTTCTGAAATGTTTTCATATTTATTGGTTTGCTCTGCCTTGCTTGTTGTTTATTTGTTTTTTTTTTTATTTTTTTTTTTACATGGATTATGAAGCTAATTTACGAGACATTTGCACAGAGTCCAGTGAAGACCTGAAGACCAGACCCGATAAACTCATGATTAGATCAGCGGCGTTTGCTCTAAGCAGTAATATCAATACCTCCTTATTAAATCACTGTATTACAGGACCGTTTCATTCTGTCTCTGTACTGTTACATGGTTCTAAATGGGCCCAAATGCAGGAAACGCAGTTAGCTGGTCATCAGGGCTGGACGATATGACAATAGTATTGCTATCATGATCAGTTATGAGATGATACTCTTGTCTGAGTATATGATGGTAAATTCTAGAACACCTGCATGGATCATAATAAACATGATTACAGAGAGTCTGTAAACAACAACAACAACAGCCAGTGTACCGTTACTGCATCACCTCATATTTTACAGCTGTTTGGTTTTTTTTGCAGACATTGAATAAAAAAAAAATCATGGTACTCATAATTTATAGTCTTTTTTAAATGCTGTTTTGCTGCATTTGATCTATTCCGGTTTAGTCACCAGCCTTAGAAAGACTAAATATGGTGCTGTGTATCGTGATGAGCTTGTGTCTTTGCCAGATCGCCCACCTTCGGCTGCTAATCGCCCTCACCGATCATGATAACGCCCTGATCTGTCTGCAGGCTGCTGTGTTGGCTCGTGCCGTCTGAAGTTCCCCACCGAGACAAAACAAAGCTAGGAAGTCAAAACAGCTCATTCCTCTCCCTCCAGTCACGGTCCAGGCCACGGCCGAGCTGCAGCTTACACCCCCCCACTGTGCTCCTGGTACACGAATAATCTGGTGTCGTTATATCATCATACACCTTAGAGTGAATTATTATTCATTTCATGATGCTGAACAAAATATGGTGTGTGTGTGTATGTGTGTGTGTATGTGTGTGTGTGTGGGTGGGTGTGTGTGTGGTAAGCTCACTGGACAATAAACTCATCACCCTGTGTGTTTAAGGTGGTAGTACCTTCAGGCTCCTGCAGATGGTGCTGCTGCACGAGGATGATTGGGCTATAAATCCCTGCAGGGTGTGAGTAACGGGATCCATAGATTGGGAAGAGGTGCTACAGTCCAGGGAATGTCTCGTTCCATGTGTGGAAAATGGCTCCAAAGCGGATGTTAATGATTGGCTAAAAGGAGTGACTGCATTTGGGCGTGCCAAAGACCATAGTGTGAAGGAAGTAGCTGAATCTGCAGGTGTATGGAAGCGTACGGTCATACGGGTCTACCAGCAGTGGCTAAAATCCCAGTCTACAGGGAATTCTCCTCGGAATTGTGCCAGGGGAGGTCATCCACCAAATCTGGACCAACTGACCAATTGTTTGATGTAAGAGTGTCTGAACATTGATGTGGCCTACATCCAGAAAGCGGTTCAGTCACAGGGGACTCATTTACTGTCGGGTGAGCTGATATGACTGTACCAACTTTGTCAAATTCATACAAGTGGTGGGAAGTACATCACCAGAGAGCACACAGTTCCTCCTCCTCCTCCCTCTTCACTCCTGACCAGTCTAGAAGAAACGTTCCATGTTCATTATCAAACTTCCTCCCTTTCCTCTCCAGGAGCGTCTCCAGTGGTGGAGAGCAGCACCAGTGTTATCTCTTCTTCTGCTTCTGTTTCTATCACTTCTTCTGTTTGCTGCTGAACGTGGTCTCTTGTCCAGAGCGGCCGGTGGTGGCGGCGGCGGTCACTCGCCAGGAGCTTCAGCCATGGTTGTGTTTCCTGCTCCTTTCATTGGCTACCTGCCTTTAAATGATGTAACCGGGAGCAGCACCTTCACCATGACTGATGACAGCACTACAGTGACTCACTATCACCTCTTCAGGTACAAAGTGGTATTACGAGACAGGACGGGCCGGCAACAGCCGCATGTCCTAGTTCGAGCGTAAATAATGTTACTGTGCTCTCCGCCACACGTCGTATACACTCGAGTTGTGATTAGTCACACAGCCTGATTGGTTGATTTTTTGAGGGTGTAACTATTTTAACAAGATGACTAATAAGCTAGGCATGAAGGCCACACTGGAAATATGTGTATATTAAATAAATGATCTTAAATCTAGTTAATATTCTATATTTCTCATTTTGAAATGATTATTTTAGACATGTGTTACTTGTTTTAAGTGATTTGATCATTTGTCTTATTAAGATCACTTAAAACAAGAAAAAAATCTTTAAAAAGAAATTATTTAAATAATCCTAAATTTAGGATTACAACAACTCAAAATGGGAAATATAGGATATATCAACTATGAACTGTATAAGATCATTTTACTGCCACTAAGATCATTTTTGCAGTGCAGTGCTGTCTGCCTTAAACTGAGCTTGTCTGGAACACTGACCAATCCGTAACTAAGGGCCATTTCCATGGAGCTTTCCATAGCAACCAGGACAAATCAGAGAGATTGACCGTCTAGCAGTAAATCACTCACATAGTCCAGACTAATCTGACTAATCTGATCTGATTAGATCTGCACTGTGCTAATTCAGTGCTAATTAACTGTGCATGTCATATTTTATCACATACGTCACTTACTATCGCATACCATCACTCACCATCACATACCATCACTTACTATCATGGTACCATCACTTACCATTACATACATCGCATATCATTACTTACAATCACTTACAATTACATGCCACCAATTACCATCACTCACCATCACATACATTGCATACCATCACTTACCACCATAGTACCATCACTATCACATACCATCACTTACCATTACATACATCACTTGCCATCACTTAGCATCACTTACCATTACATACGTCGCATACTACCACTTACAGTCACTTACCATCACTTACAATTATATAACCATCACTTACCATCGCATACATTGCATACCATTACTTACCATCGCATTCCATTACTTACCATCACATACATCGCATACCATCACTTACCACCATAGTACCATCACTATCACATACCTTTACTTACCATCGCATGCCATCACTTACCATCGCATACGATTACTTACCATCACATACGATCAAACAGGCATGACATGGTGACACAATGCTGCCCCATGACAATGCAGTACCAGTACACTACAACTCCAGGAACATTACATGGTGATACTACAGCACTGCACATCAGTGCACCGACACTGCATAGCAACAGCATCACATAGGAGCATAGTGTTGTTGCATAACAGCAGTTGCTTTACAACCTAGTGCAATTGCTGAGCAACCTAGTGCAACGGCTTAGGAACACAATGTAATTGTGTTAGCAACACTGTGCCATTACATAGCAACCTAATGTAATTGCTTAGCAACCTAGGGCAACTGCTCAGCAACACAAAGTCAGTGTGTTAGCAACACAGTACCATTACATAGCAACTCACTGCAAATAAGAACACTAATGCAGTCCGATCGGATTACATGAGAAATTTAGCCCAACGTTCAGAGAAGTTTCCCGCTGAAAAACACACACACTCAGTACCAATAAACACAAACTTTATTTCGCACATAATATCTTACAATGAACATTCCGGATTGGATTTGGGAATATGACTCCTGTTTAAGCCGAGCTTGGTCAGTCATGCGTCTGAACAGTTCAAACATTATTTTTTATTTTTGCCAGAGTAGAAAAACCTCTGATGCGACATCAAAGTGAGCGGCACAGTGAGCTGGTTGGCGGTCGTAGTTTGGGCAGGTGTTTGATGGCTCTTTGAAGCCGCATTGTTGCATCTGTTCAGGTGTGGATCTGCGGACAGTACACCCCGGATTTAATTCTGAGATCAGAGTGGAAATATGAGGCTGTTTTCTGGTTTGTGGAGCTCACACACAGACGGCGACGTTCAGACACAACACTACATTACGCATGTTACAGGTGAGTGTAAATCAGGTTAGGTTTACTGTTTCAGGATTACATGTTTGATCCACCGCCCTTACAAAGGAGATCTCCAGTAACACTACAGGACTGTAGTATTACTGTAGTTCTATTGCAGTTCTGCTGTAGTTCTACTGTAGTTCAACTGTAGTTCCACTGTAGTATCACTGTAGCTTTACTGCAGTTCTACTGTAGTTCCGTTGTAGTTATATTACTGTAGATTTACTACAGTAGTTCTACTGTAGTATTACTGTAGTTTTACTCTAGTTCTACTGCAGTTCTACTGTAGTTCTACTGTAGTGTCACTGTAGTATCACTACAGTTCTACTGAAGTTTCATTGTAGTTCAAGTCAAGTCAACATTTATTTATATAGCGCTTTTTACAGCAGATGTTGTCACAAAGCAGCTTTACAAAGTATCTGGTGTCAGAAGCAGAACACCAGATTCTCCTGTAGTTCAACTGTAGTTGTACCGTACTATCACTGTAGCTTTACTGCAGTTCTACTGCAGTTCTACTGTAGTTCTACTGTAGCATCACTGTAGTTATACTGCGGTTCTGCTGTAATTCTATTGCAGTTCTATTACTGTAGTTTTGCTGTAGTTTTGCTGTAGTTTTACTGTAGTTCTGCTTCATAAGGGCACAAACAAACCAACACTTACGGAGTGCAGCTAAAACTATGTAATATTTGTGTCACTGTGACTGGTAACAGTTACATGTAGTTTTGGGAGAAAGAAGGAAGGGGGGCAATTACGAAAACAAAAACAGTCAAAATACCAGGTAAAGTAAAAAAGGAATCAGATTAGAATTTGTTTAAAATACATATTTTGAGAAATATTAATATATTAGCTAAACCTCAGATGCTTTCACTTGCCTGGAGTGTATATAGTGAATTTGGAGCTGGTTTCTCTCTTTCAGTCTCATGTTTGCATATAAAGCAGAACGTATGTAAATGGAGTGTAATTGAATCTGGTGTGGATGTGATTCACATGAAGAGACTAAACAATTACATCACTACACTTTTAAAGGGCAGTTCCACTGACTCTCCCCAATCTCAGCATAACTAGTCACTTAATATGTACACAGAGTCGCCCAGAGCGGTTTACTGTTCACAGTGGTGGTGAAGGTAACCAGACGTCCCTCTCTAAAAGCTCCCTCACAGAAAGTTCCTACATGAGATGGTTCTGAATACGCTGCCTGATGTCTGAGACGCTGTTTATGATAGTCTGGAGAAGATTTCATTCATGGTGGAGGGATACATGCTGCAGGGCGCTGTGAGGTAAAATAGTCCCCCAAAGAAAACGTATTATTTCCAGGTTTTCCAGATTTTCCCATCATCAACATTCCATTCCCGCTCTCAATCACTCAATTATTTTAAAAAAGTAGAAGTGGTTTTCCCAGACCGGGATTAAAGGAGAACTGAATCAATTTTTCAACATATTCTTTGGGGGACTATTTTACCTCACAGCGCCCTGCGGCATGTATCCCTCCACCATAAGGCTGAAATCTTCTCCACACTATCATAAACAGCGTCTCAGACATCAGGCAGCGTATTCAGAACCACCTCATGTAGTAACTTTCTGTGAGGGAGCTTTTAGAGGGGGACGTCTGGTTACCTTCACCACCACTTTGAACGGTTCTTTAGTCAGACCAAACTACTCTGTACGGCTCTGTTTACATGTTTGCTGTTTACTTATGGAAGGGTCTCCTTTAAGCCTGGTCCTTGACCACACAGCTTTCTGAATGGAGATTCACAATTGAATGGAAATTGTCTGGAAAACCGATCCCTAGTGTGATCTGTAATCAGCACTGGATTACTCTGTGTAAATCTACCCCACACCGGCGTGTGCTTTAATTGTGCATGTAATCCAGTAGTGCGGTTTGTGTTGGTCACAGTTTAAATCTGTACTGAGCAGTTTTTTAGCTTCTGCTACACACAGTCAGCAAACGGCACACAGCCTGAGTCCACACATCAGCAGAACCTGTAGACATCAAGACAGACCCAAACCCACCGTGCACACTCGCCACATGCAGTTAGCCAGGGTTTGGGTCAGTAAACACAGTCAGGAGATTATGGAGTGTGCAGCTAGTAGTATGGACAGTAATTCATCCCCACAGTGTGTGTAAGGCAGTGGTCACCAACCACACTGATGGAGCTTCAGCCCTGATCTAACACAAGTCCTGCATTAGCTGGGTCAGGTTGGAGCGATATAACAATATATATATATATATATCGAGATCAGTTATGCCACAGTGCAGTATGGTGTTCTGATCATATGGTGTATATGGTCAGTACTCGTAGTAACACTGACCAGCTGTATGTTCTATTATAAAAGCTGGATTTATGGCAGCACTGTATGTACAGATACTGATCATATTATCTATTATATTTTTGTCATATCGCCCAGCTCCAGTTCACCTCTAGTGAAATATGCTGGGAATAGGAGCATCCAGTTCCTTCACTATCACAAGTAACAGATTTGTTTTTGGTCATTTTTTATTTTATATATTGTGTGTATATATACAGCTCTGGAAAAGAGACCACCTGAAAATGATCAGTTTCTCTAGTTGTACAGTTTCTGGGTTTGTGTTGGACCAAAATGAGCAGTTCTGTTTGATTCTATACACTACTGGAAACACGTCTCCCAAATTCCAGATCAAATATTGTATTTAGATCTGTTTATTTAGAAAATCACTAATGACCCTCCAGAAGCCTGTTTTTAGAACCATGCTCGCTGTGCATTTCACCCCAGCCACCGCTCGCCAGTCTCTCTGTAGGTCACTTGAGGTCATCTTACGGTGGTTAAGGGACATTGGAATGAGGTGGCGCTCATCACGGTCAGTAGAGAGTGGTTTTGGCCCTCTGCCAGTCTGTAGCTGTGTTGTTCTGTGTGTTTGCTGCTTGACCTTGTTCTTATGAACCAGACGCTCACTGTATCTGCCAGTAAAGCTAGAACCCAACCTTCTGTTCCTCACTAAGAACCTGCTGTACATGTGGAGATGCTGATTTAAGGAGAAACTGGAGCGGTCTCTTATTTATTTCCAGAGCTGTATATATATACACTGTATATCACAGCTTTTGTAACACAAGCTCGTATCTTCATTTTTGTTGTTTTCTGTTTTGGACACTTTTGTCTTGCATGTAAACTGAATGATGAATGGACTACATTAAAAACTTTGGTTCCATTGACCTACACTGGGACTAAAATATGTTTTCCCTTCCTCTGTAAAGTTAGGCTAGGTGGTTTTGTTCCAGGAGCAGCGATATGCAGTATATAACACACCGTCAGCGTCCAAGGAAAAATAAGTATCTCCAAAAAGCCAAGGTTACAGGAGAGGCCAAAAACCTGATTTAACTTTAATGTAAGTCAATGGAACCAGACTTTTTACCAAGTGGTTTTGGGCCGTTTCTGTTGGTCCATCCATCATGAAATTTTCACACAGTGTAAACAGCAGCTCATGTGATCAAATGATACATAAAAGTAAAAATCGACTTTCGATTTTTAATTTCCTCGGACACAGACGATATATATATCATCTTTCTGTAGGTATTTCTCATTATTTTGTAGCTATTTCAAATTTGGGTTTATTATCGTGAGTTTAGATGTTATCGTGTCTGGGCTGTACTGGTCCGATATGTTCCAATGTTTGACCTTTTCATTCCAGTGTTTGTTTCCCTGTTCAGTCCCTGTTCTCTGTTCTAACGCTCTGCTGCATAGCACTCTTAATGCACTCACAGTTCAAATAAAGAGCCAGAACAATGTTCTGATGCCAACACCAGTATGTACGTGAGTAAATCTGGGAAGTTTGTGTGATCGGTTTGGAAAACTATTCTTCCTCTTAATGTTCCGTATTCAAGTGTGCACGTCATTTTCACCTTAATCACAGTTACTGTCCAAACGAGATCAAATCAAACAGGCAGCAACTGCATCGATGGAAGTACTCATATGTACACATATAAATATACACTACATGGCCAAAAGTATGTGGACGCCCCTCCTTGTTATTGAGTTCAGGTGTTTTAGCCACACCCATCACTAACAGGTGTATAAGTTAAAGCACAGTAGTCATGCAGCTTCAAGACAAAATACACAGACTGGCGGTAGAATGAGCTGCACTAAAGAGCTCATTTGCTCCAAGTCAGTTCCTACAATCTCGGTCCTGCTAGAGTGCTGTTAATGACGTCTCCACGTCTAGGAGCAACAGCTCAGCTAAGAAGCGGTAGACCACACAGGCTCATAGAGCGGGACCACCAGGTGCTGAAGAGCATAGTGCCTCTGGAATCAGCACCAGCATGTCAACTGAGCATCATGGTCTCCATGGCTGAGCAGCTGCACACAAGCCTAAGATCACTATGCTCAATGCCGAATGTCGGCTGGAGTGGTGTGAAGCTTCACCTCTGGACTCAGGAGCAGTGGAACCGTGTTCTCCGGAGTGATGGATCACGCTTCACTATCTGGCAGTCTGATGGAGGAATCTGGGTTTGGTGGATTAACCCAAGAGAACGCTCCCTACTGGAATGCAGAGTGCCAGCAGTAAAGTTTGGTGGAGGGGGATAATGGTCTGGGGGGGTGGGTTTCAGGGTTTGGGCTCGGACCCTTAGTTCCAGTGAAGGGTGGTGTTAATGCTGCAGCATACAAAGACAGTCTACACAGTTCTATGCTTCCAGCTTTGTGCAGCAGTTTGGGGAAGAACCCTTTCCTGTTCCAGCATGACTGTGTCCCTGTGCACAAAGCCAGTTCCATAAAGACATGGGCTGAGGAGTCTGGTGAGGAGGGACTCCAGTGGCCTGCACAGAGCCCTGACCTCAGCCACACCAAACACCTTCGGGATGAACTGGAACGTTGACCGTAAGCCAGGCCTCAGCATCAGTGTCTGACCTCACAAAGACTCTCTGGAATGAAAAGACACAAATTCCCACAGAGACGCTCCATAATCTTATGGGAAGCTTCCCAGAAGAGTGGAGGCTGTTGGAGCTGGAAAGGGGGACAATTCCATATTAATGCCCTGGGTTTTGGAACGGCATGTCCAGCAAGCTCATATAGGTGGGATGGTCAGGTGTCCACATACTTTTGGCCATATCGTGTATATATACATAATATATATATAACGCTAATTTATTTGATGTCCAGGAAAAAAAGGTCTTTAAATACAAGTTATTCATTTTTCAGTGTCTGAAAACACCGAAACAAATTTAAAACAGAAGTATGTACCATGCTGTACTCTTCTCAGGAGACTCACTTTCAGTTCCTCAAAGAGCCACAAGGTTCCAAAGTTCAGTCTTAGAAGCTGGTTCAGCATCTTCTTCTTCATCTCTCCATCCAGATAACCCCAAACACATTCAGTGGTGTAGAGGTTCTGGGCTCTGGGGTGGTCAGTCCATTGTTCTGAGAACAACAGCAACTTCTTTGTTGGGTGTGTGCGTCTCCTTTTCTCAGGGAGGAGCTTTTTGAACAGCTGCACCTCCTTTCAGACCTCCATAGTGTTGAGGTGTCTTCTCACAGTGGAAGGAGGATGGACAGAAACACCTGTGGATGTTCTCAGATCTGAAGCAGGAGTGAAGCTTGATGTTCTCCTCTCTCTCAGAGATGAAAGTGCTGTTTATCTGATGGGGACAGTGTTGGTGAGTCTACCAAGTCTTCCGGGTGGTTGTTAGGAGTCTCATTTTACATTTATTTTTACCTTGACTTTTCTTCTTCCTCATGCATGTGAATGATCTTAAATCTGATCTCCTCACAAATATTTCCTGAAAAGTGAATAACTTGTATTAAGCCCTATTATTGATTTGTTTGTTTGTTTGTTTGTTTGTTTGTTTGTTTGTTTGGCATCAGCATCAATTTGTTTAGTTAAAAAGAGACCTGGTGTTGAACTTTTTATGATCGAGGCGTGAGGACTGGATGTATCTATACTTCAGTATTGATCCCCACCACCCCAGAAACCTGCCGGACGATGTCCAGGAGGAGGTTGGCGACCAGTGCTGCAGCAGGGACAGTTATGAGGGAATCAGATCTCTCTCTGACCAGTGTGGACACGAGAAGGGACATCAGGCAGTGAGCAGCAGGAGGAAAGACTATGACAAGTCCTTCTTCTCTCGCTGCGCCAGTCGGCGGATCTTCATCTCCGTTAGCTGGATGTAGCGGATCACGTTGGTGTCTGTCAGACACACAGAGAACACAGGAATCAGCTTTAAGCCAGAGACAATAGTGAAGTGACTCATCTGCATGGAGAACAATGCTTATTACAGTGCCTATTAATGGTGTAAAATGGTTTATGGCTGTTAGCTGAGGCTGTCAGATTTCTGTACCCTGTTTACTACGGTATTTATCCTACACATGTGATTGCATTGCAGCATATAAACTACTGGCATGCGTAGCAGTACAGTGGCTTATAGCAACACAATGGCACTGTATAGCAGTATAGTGGCACTGCTTATGGCAACAAAGTGGCATTGCATAGCTGCACTGTGGTCTGCAGCAAAACACTGGCGCTACATAGCAGTATAGTAGCTTACAGCAACACAGTGGCACCACATTCCTGTATAGTGGCTTATGGTGCCGTAGTGGCACTGCATAGCATTAGGGTGGCTTATGGCAACTGCATAGCAGTACGGTGACAGTGCATAGCAGTACGATGGCTTATAGCAACACAATGGCTCTGTATAGCAGCACATTGGCATTGACTTATAGCAATACAATGGCACTGCATAGCAACACAGTGGCACTGCATACCTGTATAGTGGCTTTTAGCGCCACAGTGGCACTACATAGCATTAGAGTGGCTTATGGCAACACATTGGCACTGCAGAGCAGTATGGTGACATTGCATAGCGATACAGTGCTTTATAGCAGCACATTAGCATTGGCTTATAGCAACACAGTGGCACTGCATACCAGTACAGTGACAGTGCATAGCAGTACAAAGGCTTATAGCAACACAATGGCTCTGTATAGCAGCTCATTGGCATTGACTTATAGCAATACAGTAACACTGCATAGCAACACAGTGGTGCTATATAAAAACACAGTGGCTTATAGCAACACACTGGCATCGTATGACAATACAGTGGCACTGCATACCTGTTTAGTGGCTTATAGCGCCACAGTGGCACTACATAGCATTGGAGTGGCTTATGGCAACACATTGGCACTGCAGAGCAGTATGGTGACGTTGCATAGCAATACAGCGCTTTATAGCAGCACATTGGCATTGGCTTATAGCAACACAATGGCACTGTATAGCAACACAGTGGCACTGCAGAGCAGTACGGTGACAGTGTGTAGGAGTACGATGGCTTGTAGCAACACAATGGCTCTGTATAGTAGCACGTTGGCATTGACTTATAGCAATACAATGGCACTGCATAGCAACACAGTGGCGTGGAATAACAATACAGTGGCACTGCATACCTGTATAGTGGCTTATAGCACCACAGTGGCACTACATAGCATTAGAGTGGTTTATAGCAACACAATGGCTCTGTATAGTAGCTCATTGGCATTGACTTGCAGCAATACAGTATCACTGCATAGCAACACAGTGGTGTTATATAAAAAGTGGCTTATAGCAACACGCTGGCGTCGTACGACAATACAGTGGCACTGCATACCTGTATAGTGGCTTATAGCGCCACAGTGGCACTACATAGCATTAGAGTGGCTTATAGCAACACATTGGCACTGCAGAGCAGTACACTGATGGTGACATTGCATAACAGTACAGTGGTCTACAGCAACACAATGGCACTGCATAACTGTATACTGGCATTGAATTACAGTGGCAAAACAGTAGTACTGCATAACAAACCTGCACCACCGCACAACAGCATGACGGCATGCTGAGGCGCTGTGAGGTAATACACTGGCTTATAGCAACACCCAGCATCGCATAGCAACTAGCATGTAGCAGTACTGTTACAGTGATATAGATACACACAGAAGAGCACAGCCAGACAGGAAGACATGGAGACGTCCCACGGTACATACACGTATGTGTGTGAGCTGCCTGTACCTGAGGGCTGCTGTTTGTGCGACTCCTGTAGGTAGTGCAGGGCCTTGTGGTAATCTCCCAGGTGATAATACGCCACACCTGAGCGGTACAGCGCTTTAAAGTTTTCCCCTTCTTTCCTCAGGACTTTCAGACAGTACTCTTTCACCCGCTCGTAATTCACCAGCTCCATCTGTAGCAGACATGCTGTAACAGACACCCACATACACACACAGCGTAATGTAAACATCAGCGTTCAGTAAGCCCTTGTTAGCCCTGGTCCCGGTGCATCCTGCTCTTTCCACAGTGGGCTGTTTGAGGCTCTGCAGTGTATCGTGACTAAACACACACTGATTCAACATCTGCTTTGGTCCTGCAGTGACGTCATCCTGCATGACTGACTCAGACTGCATTTACTGACGCTGAGCCCAAACTGAGAGTGAGCATGCAGACTGGGAGTGGATGGATTCACACAGCCGGCTGGCTGATATATTGTTCACTAATAATGCAGAAAGCTGCAACGTGCAAATGACCCTCAATAAATAAGCAGCCAGTCACTCAGTGTTTTGGCTGTGTCCGATCACAGATGGT
>CM067478.1:38878896-38880317 GCA_034552555.1 Semaprochilodus insignis
AACTTTATTGAGAATATGAAAATAAAAGTATAAAGATATTGACAAATATGAAGAAAAATTCTACAGTTCATAGTGAATATAATTATGAATGTAGTTCTAAATGTAATAATAAATGTAAATGTTGAAAAAAATATATATAGAACTGTGCAACTAACTTCCGGACTTTTATCTTGCTCTGCGTCATCTCCTCGCGACTTCCGGGACATGGCGACCGGTGATCTGAGAGGTAAACTGTCTGGAGAAATTGTGAGATTTGTTCGGTTTAGATTAAATATTTGTGGCTCTCAGTGTATTACCTAATTGTTGTTGTATTGCAAAAATGAACCCCAGTGAGTAATATAGAGATATATGCCGATTTACCGCTGTATATACGAGCGTTAGCTGTCGAGCTAACAGGCTAACTGCTGCATAATAGACCAATCAGAGCGCGGAGAAATGCCTGTTTTTATTTTCCTAAAAGATGAGGCTCGTTTGACTATCACTGTTTAATGACTTAATCAGTTTTGATGTCTTATATTACATACTTACTAACGTGTCTCTTCAGTTTTAGCTTTTCCCGTTCCACCTTAAATGTCTTAGGTACTATACTGTAACTGCTGCGCTATTTAAGGTGGAACGGGAAATTTCGAGCATGAAGCTGACTTCCTTCGACCATTAGAACACCTTTAGATCCCATTAGGAAACCATCAAAAGCATCGGGACCATTAGAGTCCTCAGAATCCGTGGCTGAGTATCTAATTTCTGAGCGTTAGTTATGAAGCCCTTCGTGAGGCTTTAGGCTGTTGTGGACTTTCTCCTTTTAAAGTATGTATATTTTATTTACTAGTTATTTTTATTCTGTAAAATTGTGTTGTACATTTTCTCCTCTGTTTTATTTTAACGTTACCTTTATATTTTTTTTCTTTAGTCTATTTAGTTTTAGTCTCCCTGTAAACCACTGGTTGCGGTTGAGCTACCTTTATTCGTAGGCTCCAGGTCGTGAACTGCTTTACGAGTATCTGCTTTTATATAAGAAAGCTGAGTTTTCCTCTTCTCCGTTTTCCAGACAACCTGCTGGGCATCTCGTGGGTGGACAGCGGCTGGGTGCCCATCCTAAACCCGGGCAACGTTCTTGACTACTTCTCTGAACGAAGCAACCCTTTTTACGACCGAACATGCAACAACGAGGTGGTCAAGATGCAGAGGCTTACTCTGGACCATCTGAAGTAGGTACCTCAGGCTGTCCCAGGAGAAGGAGAGGTGCTTGAGACAGGAGTGAAGCCGCAAACACTTTACCTCCACCACCCGAAACACAAATAAACCAAACAAACCTAAAAACGTGCCGCACTTCAGTGGCTTCAAAGCTGGACATTTCAGTCCTCTTTCTTAGTGTGTGAACTTTATGCTGTTTATGCTCTCTCTCTCTCTCTCTCTCTCACTCT
>CM067478.1:38880817-38910761 GCA_034552555.1 Semaprochilodus insignis
TGTCTCTCCTCCTTCTCTCTCTCTGTCCCTCTCTCTCTCTGTCTCTCTCGCTGTCTTTCTCTCTGTCTCTCTCCTCCCTCTCTCTGTCTCTGTCTCTCTCGCTCTCTTTCTCTCTGTCTCTCTGTCTCTCTCCTCTCTCTCTCTCTCTCTCTCTGTCTCTCTCGCTCTCTTTCTCTCTGTCTCTCTGACTCTCTCCTGCCTCTCTCTCTATCTCTCTCTTTGTCTGTCTCTCTCTGTCTCTCTCTCTGTCTGTCTGTCTCTTTCTATCTCTCTCTCTCTCTCTCTCTCTCTCTCTCTCTTTGTCTCTCTCTGTAGGTGATTCAGATGATGCTGCTCCGATGGGTTCTCTCCTCTCCTCCACTCCTCCTCAGATATCTCCAGCTCTTAAAGAAGCTTCTCCTACTCCCCCCTCATCTCCATCTGTTCATTCGCCCTTCAGCAGGTATGCAGTCTCCGCCCCCTACACACACAACAGCTGATACACCTGTGTGGTGCATTTATTCACCCTATTATCTCCCTGGTCTCAAGACGACACATCTGCAGATATCAGACAGTAAACTACTTCTAAACCAATCTGATGCCTCACGGAGGCGGAGCCTATTAACCAAGTATCAATGAAACAAGCCTGTGTAGCATGACCCCTACAGGGATTTGTGGGAACTACACCTATTATCACATATTTAGTGTATATGTAGTTTGATGGTTGCTCATATCAGGTGGTTTACAAGCTTTAAGTGAAACTAAAAGACAGAATAAACAACTAAAGTGAAAAATTATTTTATACTTTTTTATCAAACGAGTTTTAAATTTTTCCGTGTTCGCGGCTGCAGTTCTCCAGGCGGTGGGCAGGGGGAGCTGATGGGTCTGCAGGTGGATTACTGGGTGGCTCCGACAGAGAAGAAGAGAGACGTGGAGAAGAAAGACTCCTCCTCCAAGAACACTCTCAAGTGCACCTTTCGCTCGCTGCAGGTTAGCCGCCTCCCACTGGGTGGGGTGGAGGTGGGGCCCCAGCCGACCATGTCCATGACTGTAGTGACCAAGGAGAAGAACAAGAAAGGTGGGATCATACATCGATCAATGTCACAAATCAATAAATGATCACATGTTCAATTGACCTGTTAACTGCTGAACGTTTTGCCCTGTATAGTGATGTTCCTGCCCAAGAAGACGAAAGATAAGGAGGTGGAGTCTAAGAGTCAGGTGATCGAGGGAATCAGCCGGCTGATCTGCACTGCCAAGCACCAGCAAACAATGCTCAAAGGTAATCAATCAATCAATCAATCAATCAATCAACCAATCATTTAACAAATCAGTTAATACATAGGACTGCATCAACAGACTACTGACAAAAGGAATAATTCAACCCCTTGATATGCTTCAACTGGCCACTTTATTAGAAACACCAACCTTGTGCTTCCACTCACTGGCCACTTTATTAGAAACACCTACATTGTACTTCCACTCACTGGCCACTTTATTAGAAACACCTACCTTGTACTTCCACTCACTGGCCACTGAAACACTGGCATATTCAGAAACTGGCCACCGGGGGGCGGTGTATAAATCTTAAGCTGGTTGCTGAGGTGACATTCTCTCTGTATGTTCTCCTCTGCAGTGTTGATAGACGGAGTCGAGTGGAACGATGTGAAGTTTTTCCAGCTGGCCGCTCAGTGGTCATCTCACGTGAAGCACTTCCCGCTGGCCATTTTCGGACACTGCAAAGGGCCGTACTGAGACAGCGCCCCCTACTCACCTTCCACCTGTTTATCCGTCCTTTACGTGCCAACTGCCTTTAACGCCCTGCTGCCGCCCCGTTTGGTCCCTCCGTCCTAATTTAAACTCCTGCTCTTTAGTTTCTTTAGTTTCTGTGTTTTGTATGACCGACCGGCGGCAGGGTGGAGCTTTCCTCCCGCAGAGCGTTTAAACCCTCCTCTGTTTTTAGAGCCTAACTGAGGACTAATGAACTGATTGTAAGGATTGATTAACTGGCTAACAGACGGCTGTTTGAGTGTCCCCGTCCACCACCACACACAGATGGGAAGTCCGGAAGAGATGGCGGTGTTTTCCTCTGGGAATGACGGAGTGCTCCTGCGCTTCACCTCTAAAAGGATCCGCAGTCTGGAATACTCACTGAACGGTCCTGGGGGCTTTCCACCCCGAAATCTGCTCCAGTCCTTCCAGAGTCCACGATTCCTCCTTTCTGGAAGCCACAGTTTAGCCGAAAACCCCAGACTGCAGTCGGTCAGCCAAGAGACGTCTGGTGTCTGAAATAATTCCTTAGCTTTAGCGCTGGAGCTACAGGGCTAATGTAGCTAATCTAAGTCATCACCGGATAATCTCTAATAGAGCGGATGATGTGGTTTATGACGCTGTATGAGTCACTGTTATCTATAAACACAGACTACAGCACATTAGCATAAAGCTAAACCCAGTAGCAGCAGCCGTATCAGTGGTGTCGGTACTTCAGTCCGTGTTTATAGACGGCAGTGTATCATACAGTATCAGAAACCACAGAGTCCAGTTTATTACAGATTACTGACCAGTCACAGCTCATCAACAGCAGCAACTCTTTATGATCCGATTGTCCAGCAGAGAAGGAACGGTCAGAATGAAGAATGTTTGACGGTCATGATGAAGACTGTTTGACCCCTTTGACCTTTGGGCGTTAGCTGAACGTTACGCTAGACAGCCAGCTGACAGGAACAGCCAGCAAAATGTAAACAAACAAAAACACATGCAGTGTATCTGCAGATAGCACCATGCTAATGCTAATCTGGATACTCTTCTGTCACTCATTATCTGCATTAGCCTCGTAGCTCCGGAGCTAACACTAGTGAACTCCTTGTCTCGGCTGTGCTGGGTACAGTGGGCTGAACTGTGATCTCAGGACGCCTGTGTTTCTCCTGCTCTTCTCTCTCTCTCTCTGCACTGATCCGATCTGCCGTCTCCACGCTGCTGCGAAGCGAAGCAGCCGAAGGAACGTTACTGTAACCCCGACGATCCTGACTCTTCACCGCAGCTGCGTGCGTGTGTGTGTTTCTGTTTGTGTTTCTGAATGTATACGTGGAAGGTACTGAACGCTGACGCACTTTTTATGTGTTAATTTGTTTGTTTTTCTTTTTCCTCCTCTCTCGTTCCGTACGCAGGTGTTTTTCCACTCGCTCCGTTTCAGCACTAACAGCCACCTTTATGAGAAGGACTGACCAGTTAAAGGAATACTTCCAGCTTCATCTCTGCCCCTGATATCTGCAGTGTATGATCGGTTACCATAGACATCAGATTCAACAGGCTTCCCAGGATTATCCCAGGAACATCGACTCCAAACTGACTCGTAACAGGACTGACCCCATTATGACCCCTGATGCCGGTTAGCATTTATACAGAGCACGCATGTTCACAGAACACTTGTGTGAGTTATTCAGTGTGTCCGGTTCATCTGTAGCATCGGAGTGTTTACAGGCTCCGCCTTATCGCAGTGGATTCCAGGAAAGCTTAGGTAAAGTGAAAGTAACCGGAACTACATGCTACTCCTGTGTTGTCAACTTGGATAGAACTTCATGAGAACAGCTTTAGGAAGACGGCCTGTCGCTCTGCCTCGTCCTGACACCTCACTATAGTCACAAGTTCAAAGGCTTACTCCCAGAATTCATATGGAAGTTTATGTCTGTGGTCCTCGACCGTACGGTTCATCACATCAGGCGGAAAAATGCTGAAGTATTCCTTTAATGTCACACGTCTAACAACTGAAGAACCCCCTTAGGTGCTCTACAGAGCCATGTTCAAAAAGGTTCTATATAGAACCATATACAACACATTCTCCATCACTCTGAAGAACCACTTCACCATGCAAAGAACCATTTAAGCATGCAAATGGTTCTATATACTTGCCTTTACTAAATGAAACTTGAAGGACCGTCTTTTAAAGGGGAACTCCACCAAGTTTTCAAAAATGTAATTAATTAAATTCACTGTTTAAAGTAAATAAACAGGTAAGATAAAAACAGAGTCGTTCAGAGTGGGTTCGGTGTGAAACGCTCTATTCTAGATAAAGTCAGACCTGTTCCCAGTGGTGGTGAAGGTGACCAGACGTCCTCCTCTAAAAGCTCCCTCACGGAAAGTTCCTACATGAGGTGGTTCTGAATACGCTGCCTGATGTCTGAGACGCTGTTTATGATAGTGTGGAGAAGATTTCAGCCTTAAACTCCATTCATGGTGGAGGGATACATGCTGCAGGGCGCTGTGAGGTAAAATAGTCCCCCAAAGAAACTTCTTATTTCCAGGTTTTCCAGATTTTCCCATCATCAACATTCCATATACACTCAGAAGACATGTGTAGGTTCACTGGTGGTTTAGATAGTAGACAAAATGTCTATATGTGTGTTCTAGACATGGAGAACCCTGGTTCCCATCACCACCACTGTAAAGAACGTCGAACCATTTTGCACTAAACTGGCTCAAATAATCAGTTCTGGAAGAATTTTGAAAATTTGGTGGAATGCCCCTTCAGATGCGTATAACACAGTATAACTACAGTGGCAGTTGAAAGTTTGGACCACTCGATAGAAAATTGACCTCACACTCAAACATATGGAAAAACAATCAGTTTCCATCCTGAAGTATATTATTTATAATTCCCGATAAACAGCTGCTGAATTCCATCTGGGTCATTTCCCAGTCAGGACTTCACAGTGTTGTGAAATATATGAGAAGTGTCCAAACTTATATTAGGTTATCAATGCTTCTGATGTTCCACAGTTGCAGAATCACTCATACGCGCTCCTGTCAGCAGGTGTTCTGTAGATTTCGGGGCCCTGTATGACACGTGCTGCTGCAGCATGTCCACTCAGTCTCAGTGCTGCAGCCGAGGTTCTGCTGGCTGTGCTGAAGACGCCCCTGCTGTCGCCCCTCGCTTCATTTACATCAATGTAGAGCAGCAAACTGTTACAGTAGCACAAAACCTGAACCAGCCGTGACATCATATAGCAGAACCTGGGAGCAGAGACGGTTAGCATGTGGCTAACACCACGCCGCAGTGTGGAATGTGTCATTCCTGTAATAGGCAGCGGGATGGTGGTTGATTGTCCTGGACTGTTACCCAAAACTGCTGCACACTTCAGCGTTTCGCACACATGCGGTGGTGTGTATATATATACATATACACAGGGTGTGTGTGTGTGTGTGTGTGTGTGTGTGGGTGTATAAACTAATTTTTTTTGCACATAACCAAAAGACATGTATATATTAAAAAAAATAATGTCCAAATAAAACATAAAATATGGCCTGTGAAAACCTTTTTATACACATTTTATATTTTATTTCATATGCGATATCAACAAAATCAACAAAACATGTAATTTAAAGTAATTTTTGCATTTAAAAAAATATATAATTCATCTTCTTATTTATCCATAATTAGTGAATGCCAGCTGGTCTTTACATTGTGTGCAAATTTCATGATAAATGTACCAACATGAACCATCCAGAAGTACTTAGAATAAACCTTCTTAACCTGCTTTAAAAATTATGAAAAATTGATTTCGGAGATATAATGTTTGTTTATGACAGTAATGTGTAGAATATATATGCACGCAGGTCTAAAGACCCCCCGCAGGTCTAAAGACCCCCTGGTTAAATTCTGTGTTTATGTTCTAAGTGAAAATAATAACAGATCATTTCAGTGTAATAATTCACTTACTGAATTTAACATTACATTTACATTTACATACATTTACATACATATGAAATCTGGTGTAAGTTTTGCACAGGCCGTATTTTATGTTGTATTTTCCCCTCATTATGTTACATTCAGTAAATAAACAGTATTAAGTGTGTATAATATGATGTATCATATTATAATGCGTAAGATATACATACACCCTCCCACTGTGTGTTGGTGCCGTGTGCTCTGGGAAATGCTGAGGTGTGCAGTGAATCTAACTGATCCATCTACTGAGGATTTTTAACAGGAATCATTTTGCAAAGCAAATAGAATTCCCCCGGTTTTCCCTCCCCACGCCAAACACAGGCTGTCAGCCGAGACGAGTTTGGTGTCTGAAGCTTACTTCTTTAGTTTTAGCCAGAGGCGTGTAGAGTAGACGACATCAGTACTCTAGTAAACGTACTGGGGGTAAATACTGCACTGTACTAAAGTACTGTGGGTAAATACTGCACTGTACTAAAGTACTGTGGGTAAATACTGTACTGCACTAAAGTATTGTGGGTAAATACTGCACTGTACTAAAGTACTGTGGGTAAATACTGCACTGTACTAAAGTACTGTGGGTAAATACTGCACTGTACTAAAGTACTGTGGGTAAATACTGTACTGCACTAAAGTATTGTGGGTAAATACTGCACTGTACTAAAGTACTGTGGGTAAATACTGCACTGCACTAAAGTACTGTGGGTAAATACTGCACTGTACTAAAGTACTGGGGTAAATACTGCACTGCACTAAAGTACTGTGGGTAAATACTGCACTGTACTAAAGTACTGTGGGTAAATACTATACTGCACTAAAGTATTGTGGGTAAATACTGCACTGTACTAAAGTACTGTGGGTAAATACTGCACTGTACTAAAGTACTGTGGGTAAATACTGCACTGCACTAAAGTACTGTGGGTAAATACGGCACTGTACTAAAGTATTGTGGGTAAATACGGCACTGTACTAAAGTACTGTGGGTAAATACTGTACTGTACTAAAGTACTGTGGGTAAATACTGCACTGTACTAAAGTACTGTGGGTAAATACTGACAAAAGTAAAAGTACATTCAAATACAGCAACTTAAGTAAAAGTACAAAACTACTAAAGTACTGAGTAACTTCTAGAACTGCAGTGGAGCTCCTGAGTAAATCCAGCATCTATCAGCACAGGAACTGAACTCTATACAGCTCCATTTCTACATTAGTATTATTATTTTTGTCTAAAACAAAATACTAAAACTCCAAAGTCAGAAATGTGACCAATCACAGAGCAGTACGGATATTCAGCAACAAAACAGAATAAAATCAAACACAATTTTTATTTAAATATAATTAGCCAACACAGCAGTACTTTACTGAACTACACGTACCGGAGTAGATGGAACTACTTACTACCCACCTCTGGTTTTAGCACTGCACCTAAGACTACTGTAGCTAATAGGCTACACACTGACTAGCATTAGCATGGTGCTAACTACAGCCTAAATCATCACTGACTCGTCTCAAAGCGTGTGGAGGTGTTCAGTATCTGTACTAGACTCGATCACCTGTATGATTGGAGCCGGATGATCTGTATGATTCACTGTTATCTGTAAACATGGACTAAAGCATGTTAGCGTAAAGCTAAAAACATTAGCAGCAGTGTGGGGGTCGGGTGTAGTTCATGTTTACAGATAACAGTGTATTATACAGAGTGATAAAGCAGGTGGTCCAGTCTACTACAGATACTGAACACCTCCACACACTTTGAGACGAGTCAGTGATGATTTAGGCTAAATTAAAGAGATTAAAGTAACAGTCACACAGTTAGCCCTCAGTTAGCATCATGCTAAGAGCTGTACAGCTTACATTACCTGTTAGCTACATTAGCCTTGTAGCTTCCAGGGCTAAAGCTAAAGCAGAAAACCTCACATAACAGACAGGTCTCAGGTGATCGGCTACTTTTAGCGTAACTCGAGGGAAACTGGGCAGATGGAGTGTTTAATAAACTCCTATTATAATGTTACAGGATTTGTGGGAAATGTAGTCCAGGTTATCAGTCAGTGGAGTGGACTGCTGGTATGGAAGACCGGTCACTTCGTCATTCATGTACGGTCACAGTGTCCACTTGGTACAGTCTATGTTCTGTTCACAGTGAGAAGGATGACAGAGGAAGAGCGTATGGAAAAGACGTAGAGAAAATCCAGTATTTGTTAAAAACAAACATGTTAAAATACTACCACTGTAATTCCTGAACTGGGAATAATAAAACTACACACACTATGTCTCTGTGTCCGTGTCCGCTGCTCGCGCTCCAAGTCCACTCTGGAACCCGACTATGTCTGCTCCTGTTATTATACCTGGATTGTGTTTTGTGATGCGGATGATTCTACCGAACTGATTCCGAGTCGGAGCTGAAACACATGATCAGACTTTAGACTATAACCCTTCAGCTCTGAGTGACCATGTACCTTATTATGTTTATATTATTAAACTTAATGATTCAGCTTCCCAAAACAATCATAACTCTACCCAAACTCCAGTTTCAGTGGTGACCGTTCCGGACAGTATTGGCTCATTTTGAGCAGAACTCAAACACAGTACACAGTACATGACCAGCACACACAGCTTTAAACAGCTGTACACACATTATTCTCCAGTTTTATAAATGTGAAGCTGAGCCACTAAACGTATAAGATTTATCAAATATACATGAAACCATTTAGATCTGTGATTTTCCAAAATATTTATGACTGTACAATTTGGCTAATATTTTAATTAAGTTAGTAATGTGATATTGTTTTACTGTATCTGTATAAACATTACTAAAAACAAACAAAACATTTTCCAGGGACAGAAACAAATCAGCATCAATATGGTTCTACAGATCTGAGCAAATTTTATAAAACGCTCTCAATAAATAAATAAAATGACTAAAGTCATTACATCATAAACGGAGCGGCTCAGATTATTTTCTTTTCAGTCTTGTTTTGTTGGGTAATAACTGTTAGGCTCCATTATTTTATTAGCCATTAGAACAGACTGAGGTGAAGTCCAAATTTCCTTCCAGCTCAGATCTTCCCAAATCTATCCCAATAAAATACATCAGGGAACTGAAACTACATCTCTCTGGAAAAACATGCGGACGCTTGTGTTCTAGTCCACTCCGGAAAAAAGGGCATATTTGGCCAGTTGGGGTATTAATTGGACCAAGTATTACAAAATGGACAATCCTTCATACATCATCATTACCCCCAGAGAAAAATTCCATCCATAACAGCAGAGAATTCCTTGGACGTCACTGGAATTCCGTAAGCTGCTGAGGATTCTGTACGGTCAGTAGTTGTTGTGATTGCCTGACTCGCTCGAGTTCCTTATGAGGCGCTTTTAGAAGAAGTTAATCTTGAAAACAAAACCGCTCGCTGTCAGCGGCGCGTGTGACGCGCGCTTACGTCAGCCCGTCAGCTGGGCCGCTGACGCCATCACGCTGCGCAGAGCGTGCGCGAGCAGGAAGCGATGGCGGAGCGCGAGCGGCTTCAACGCGGAATAAACACAAGCACATAGAAGGACGAGCGCGCGCGCGAGAGTGTGTAAGAGTGCATCTGTGCGTGTGTTTATGTGTGCGAGAGCGTGTGTGACGGGTGTTGTGAGTGAGAGAGTGTACGTGTGAGTAAGTGCGCGTGCAGCGGGCTGTGAGGGAGTGTGTATAGAGTAGTACTGTGTGTGTCTGTTTGTGTGTAGAGTAGTACTGTGTGTGTGTGTGTGTGTGTGTGTGTGTGTGGAGTAGAGTGGAGTAGAGTAGTACTGTGTGTGTAGAGTAGTACTCTGTCTGTGTGTGTGTGTGTAGAGTAGTACTGTGTGTGTGTGTGTGTGGAGTAGAGTAGAGTAGTACTGTGTGTGTAGAGTAGTACTGTGTGTGTGTGTGTGTAGAGTAGAGTAGTACTGTGTGTGTGTGTGTGTGTGTGGAGTAATACTGTGTGTGTGTAGAGTAGTACACTGTGTGTGTGTGTGTGTGTGTGTGTGTGTGTGTGTGTGTGTGTGAGACTGGTGGACACTGTGAGGGGTTTAACCTGTGACTGTTGTGTGTACATTGAGCTCCAGGCTGTTATCTTGACCAGCATGTCCACTATTACTGGACTGAACTCTGAACGTGGTGCAGCAGATCACCAGTAAAGCCGGCGTGTTCTTCAAACTGGGACAGAAGTGAACAAACTCGCTCCACCACCGAACACGCCGTCGTGAGTATAATCACAACTCTGGTCCAGTGGACCGGTCACAATCAGGAGGAGGTCTCAGAGCACATAACACAGTGATTAGAACCAATCACAGTCGGGGGAGGTCTCAGAACGCATAACACAGTGATTAGAACCAATCACAGCCAGGGGGAGGTCTTGGAGCAAATAACGTGTTGATTAGAACCAATCACAGTCAGGAGGAGGTCTCAGAACACACAACACAGTGATTAGAACAAATCACAGTCAGGAGGAGGTCTCAGAATGCATTACACGCTGATTAGAACCAATCACAGTCGGGAGGAGGTCTCAGAACGCATAACACAGTGATTAGAACCAATCACAGTCAGGAGGAGGTCTCAGAATGCATTACACAGTGATTAGAACCAATCACAGTCAGGAGGAGGCCTCAGAACACACAACACAGTGATTAGAACCAATCACAGTCAGGAGGAGGTCTCAGAACACACAACATAGTGATTAGAACCAATCACAGTCAGGAGGCGGTCTCAGAACACATAACTTGGTGATTAGAACCAATCACAGCCAGGGGGAGGTCTCAGAATGCATAACATGGTTATTAGAACCAATCACAGTTGGGGCGGTCTCAGAGTAGGGCTCCCAGCAGGGGCCTGGTTTGTGCCGTATTCCCGCTGTTTTGCAGGAATATATCCGTGTTAAATCCGTTTGCAAGGTTCTGCCGGCTTTAGTTGTGGTCGCGTGCACCACGTGTGGGTGTGTGGCCGCTTCTGATTGGCCGAACTGGCCTGGAGGCGGTTCTGAACAGAGTCCGGGTCCCTTATAAGCTCTTATCATTGATGTGTTTCTGATGACGTGTTCGATGTGTGCCGTTGTGATTTGATCCCTGTGTGTTTGTGTGTAAGTGTGTGTACGATGCGTGCGGTGCACGGCTGCGGGATGCGGTGCTCCGTAGGCTTCCTGCAGCGGCGAAGTCTGCTTGGCAGCGAGCTGCTGAAGGCGGAGTTTCAGCGCCGCAGGCTGGACGGCTGCTGCAGCCTCTACAGGACGGACATCCTGGGTCACTACGGCTGCGTGAATGCCATCGAGTTCTCCAACAACGGCGGGCAGTGGCTGGTGTCCGGTAAGGGGGTGTTACTTTGTGTGTACGGCGTTTAGGAGACCCAGCTAAATCCGAAATGCATCAACAGTGGGTGCAGTGTGTAACTAGCTACATAGTCAGGCGTTAAGTAACACAGCTGTTACATGCTTACTTAACATTAGTTAACTATTATTACCATGTGACTTCGTGTTAGTTAGTCAGGACCTGTGTGTGAAGTGTTACCCGGAGCTGCTGCAAACCGTAGTAGCTAAGCTACTCATCCCTCCGGTGGTGGAGCAGCTCACTCCCAGCACAGAGAAACCTCTCATTAGGTTCTAGCACTGTAGTGACGCCCCCTGGTGGTGGATTATGATTTAGCATACAGCCCGACACTGTAGCCAGGCTAGCAGGCTGCTATGCTAAAGGCTAATGGCTACCGTTACATCTTGCAGTCAGGGTTTGAAGACTATGAGGGAGTCATACATGCAGAAGGACCTGTTAGGATGGAGGGGCTGGTCCGTCCAGGAGGTCAGAGGAGGTCAGAGCAGTGACGTGAGAGAACTTAAGCTGGAGTTACACCACATGGCTTTCCCCGGATTCTAGCCCGATGATTCCAGCTCGGCTGGGAGAGTAAGTCCAGTGTTGAGGGACAGGGAGTCAGGTGTTTGGGCTCCTGGTCAGTTTGAGTTTGTCAGACATGTTTGATTGTGTGACTCGGTCTGGTCAGACTCCTCCAGCAGCCAGCGACAGTGATACAGCTCATTTGTCTATCTGCTCCTTCTGGTAGCGAGGGAACAGGTGAGTGTGTTCCCTCCCCGAAACTACAGTCACCCGAACACAGAAACCGCTCTCACCGTGTGAGATGCCCAGTCTTTCTGGACTCTGTCAGGACTTTGAAGGTTGTGCAGGGAGTCTGAGACTGTAAGGAGATTGTAACCGAGCTGCGGTGCTGCAGTAGTGAGGGACATAACCTGGCAGGATCAGCAGACACCATCAGTGTTAGGGAGTGTTAGGGAGGTAGAGGAGAAGGAGAGAGAAATGAGGAGAGGGAGGCAGAGGAGAGAGAAATGAGGTAGAAGAGATGGAGAGTTATAGTGAAGGAGTGAGAGATGCAGTGGGACAGAGCTACAGAGAGAGAGAGACAGTTACAGTGAGAGACAGAGATGCAGTGGGACAGAGAGAGAGAGAGAGACAGTTACAGTGAGAGTGAGAGAGATGCAGTGGGACAGAGAGCTACACAGAGAAAGAGAGATAGTTACAGTGAGAGAGAGAGAGAGAGAGATGCAGTGGGACAGAGAGAGAGAGAGAGAGAGAGAGAGAGACAGTTACAGTGAGAGAGAGAGCGAGAGATGCAGTGGGACAGAGAGCTACACAGAGAAAGAGAGGTAGTTACAGTGAGAGAGAGAGAGAGATGCAGTGGGACAGAGAGCTACACAGAGAAAGAGAGATAGTTACAGTGAGAGAGAGAGAGAGAGAGATGCAGTGGGACAGAGAGCTACACAGAGAAAGAGAGATAGTTACAGTGAGAGAGAGAGAGATGCAGTGGGACAGAGCTACAGTGAAAGAAAGAGATGCAGTGGGACAGAGAGAGAGATGCAGTGGGACAGAGAGCTACAGTGAAAGAAAGATGCAGTGGGACAGAAAGCTACTGAGAGAGAGAGACAGTTACAGTGAGAGAGAGAAATGCAGTGGGACAGAGAGCTAGAGAGAGAGACAGTTACAGTGAGAGAGAGAGAGAGAGAGACAGTGAGAGAGTGAGAGAGACAGTTACAGTGAGAGTGAGAGAGAGACAGTTACAGTGATATTGAGAGAGACAGTTACAGTGATATTGAGAGAGACAGTTACAGTGATATTGAGAGAGAGACAGTTACAGTGAGAGAGAGAGTTACAGTGATATTGAGAGAGAGAGAGAGAGACAGTTACAGTGATATTGAGAGAGAGACAGTTACAGTGATATTGAGAGAGAGAGAGAGACAGTTACAGTGATATTGAGAGAGAGACAGTTACAGTGATATTGAGTGTGAGACCTGGTGTGTGTGACTGTGAGGACACGCTGCGGTGGTGTGGTTTAGATTAGCTGCTGGTGAAGTTGGAGGAGAAGTAAGCAAGACCCTGAATCGAGCGCTACAGATCCCTCCGCCTCTCTGATGTACAGATCCCTCCGCCTCTCTGATGTACAGATCCCTCCGCCTCTCTGATCTACAGATCCCTCCGCCTCTCTGATCTACAGATCCCTCCGCCTCTCTGATCTACAGATCCCAGGGGATTCAGTCTCCCATACTGCTGCAGGCTGAGGGTGTCCAGCTCCTGCTGCGCCCACAGAGGAGCTGCAGTATGTCCTAATACATATCATACAGGTGTGAGATATGAACGGGGTCAAAGGGCAAGAGGGGCAACAAACACACCCATAGACACGTTACAGATATGATAAATCAGCATAGAGCTTCTACAGGTGATACATCAGCGCACACAATCACCCCTGCTCCACTAAAGCTCTCTCTGCTGGCGAGTTTCCGTTATTCTGACCTGTAGTGTAGCCGGCCGAGAGCAGGAACACCAGAAACTCCCCGAAACTCCTAAAGCAGTTAGAAATCTGACTCCACATGTGGCGCGCAGGGAAGGGGAAGCTATTTCAGGCACTAACGGACACCAAAGAGGTTTCCAGGGAAATTGAGCCCTGTGCATTCTGGGAAGTCTGTTTTGTGCTCCATAGGAAACGCTCTTCTAACACACAGCACTGCTAATACTAACACTAATCACACTAATAATACTATTAATCCTAGTAGTGTGAACTGATGTCATATAGAATATAACCCAGCAGGACAGTGGTCAGAGCGCCCCCTGCTGATGGGTGATGCATGTTACAGGTTGTACAGTGCAGTGTCGCTCCATGTACAGTCGTATATGATGCTGAAATACAGTTATTAGGGGCGTTTCCCCATGACAGACTACATCCCAGCAAAGCAGTGCCAGTATGAGAACTTGTAGTTCAGGCTTCAATCAAGCAAATCAATCAATCAATCAATCAATGAAATTTTATTTTCACTCGGAGGTACACTGGGATGACCCTCATATTCGGTGGATCTGAGCAGTTACAGCTCAGAGGGGCTGAACAACAGTAATTAAAATAGATCTAAATCTGGTTACATTAAAATAACTATATAAACAAACTGACAGATACATTAAACACAATAAATAAGATGTAATCATGAAAAGCAAAAACAATAAAACCAATTAATAAGTTTTAAACCCCGAGGGATAAACAGGTAAACTCAATTAAACTCAGGTGTTAAGGACAGTCGTGGTAACGGTCTGTGTGCATGTAGTCCTGCGTGGTGCAGCCGTCTGCCGATGGTGCTGCACTAACAGGATGACTCATGGAGGACATCACTGCTCGCTGGATGTCTGTGAGGATGATCACGGTTGTCTCTGATTAGTTCACCGCTCTCTTCTCTGCTCATCTCGGTTGTCTGTGTGTGTGGTCGCCTGAACACAAAGGGTGGCTCCTTCTACCCACTGAACATCTGAGCATGTGGCTTGAGGGAGGTGATGATACGGGGTGCTGATGATGCTGATGCTAATCAGTATAAGCTTCTATTCCATGTAGATGTTAGCTGCATTAGCATCACAGCTTCAGTGTTAAACCTCAGATGCCAAACGCGTCCCGGCTGATGGGCTAGGTTTGGGAAAAGGAGGGAACTGAGCGCCTGGCCAAACTATTTTTGTAGACGGCTGCCAAGATATTTTTCTGGGTACTGAGTGGAAAAACTGGGTGTATTTCTGAGTCCAGAGTGTAGTTGGATATCGGACTCCGTTTAGACGTTAGTCATAGTCGTCTGACTCTGTGGTGGTGTTTACAGACTGTGTTTGTGGAGGAATACGAGACAGAACTGAGTCACCAGCGTGAGCAGCAGCTTCAGCGTCTCTAGTTTCCCCAGTTTGCTGTGAATGTAGTTCAGGCCTGTTCGGTGTCGGGCGGCGTGATGTTCAGAACTGTTTGCCCAGTTATGCTTGCAGACGGAGGAATCAATCTTCCACATGTAGCCCATCCGTACAATGGAACACCCACACACACTAACTTGTGTGTTAGGAAGTATTATGTTGTAGTGCTGGATGGGGTTGACGTCAGAGCTCTGTGTGAGCCAGTCCCAAGTTCTTCCACACCAAACTCCCCCAACCAGCCTTTATGGATCTGGCTTTGTGCACTGGGACACAGTCGTGCTGGAACAGGAAAGGTTCTTCCCCAAACTGTTCCCACAAAGCTGGAAGCACACAGTTGTCCACAATGTCCTTATCTGCTGAAGCATTAAGATTCCCCTTCACTGGAACTAAGGGGGTCTAGGACCACCCCTGGGAAACACCCCCATAGCGTCATTATCC
The DNA here is from genome assembly GCA_034552555.1 of Semaprochilodus insignis. NCBI lineage: Eukaryota > Metazoa > Chordata > Actinopteri > Characiformes > Prochilodontidae > Semaprochilodus > Semaprochilodus insignis. The sequence continues at coordinate 38,896,176 of CM067478.1, forward strand.
CTCCTCCACCAAACTGTCCAGTCGGCACAGTGCAGTCAGGCAGGTAACGTTCTCCTGGTGTTCCCCAAACCCAGACTCGTCCATCGGACTGCCAGATAGAGAAGGGTGATTGGTCACTCCACAGAACATGTTTCCACTGCTCCAGAGTCCAGTGGAGGTACTTAACACCACTCCATCTGTCGGTTGGCATTGTGGTTGGCGTGTGTGCAGCTGCTCAGCCATGGAAAGCCATGAAGCTCACAGTGTTAGTGCTGATGTTAATGCCAGAGGAGGAGCTCTGCAGGTATTGAGTCAGTAGAGCGTTGGAGACTTTTACACTCTATGCCCCTCAGTACTCGGAGAACCCGCTCTGTATGTTTACCTGGTCTGACACTTTGTGGTTCCTAAACACTTCCACTGTTCAGTAACTCACAGCTGATCCTGGAACGTCTAGGAGGGAGGATATTGCTCCCACTGACTTGCTGCAGTGGTGGCATCCTATTACAGCACCATGCTGGAGTTCAGGGAGCTCTTGGGAACGATCCAGTCTTCTCCTGATGTCTGTAAAGGCAGACCGCATGACTGGGTGCTGGATTGTACACACCTGTGGCAATGAGACTGAATGAAACACCTGAACTCGGAGATTAAGAGATGTGTCCCAATACTTCTGTCCATATAGTGTGTGACTGTATGTGTCTGTCCTAGTGATTTCCTATGTGAGCTGGTCGTGAACTCTTTTTCTCCCTCCGGCTGTGATTTAGGTGGAGATGACCGGCGGGTGCTGCTGTGGCACATGGAGAAGGCCATCCACTCCCGAGCCAAGCCGCTCAAACTGAAGGGGGAGCACCTGTCCAACATTTTCTGCCTGGCGTTCGACAGCACAAACACGCGTGTCTTCTCTGGAGGTGAGGAAGAGCAACCGGACCGTCTCCTGACCTCCCTTAGAGTTCCACAAGCTGCACAGGCCACATCAATGTTCAGACACTCTGACATCAAAGAACTGTGCAGTTGGGCCAGGTTTGGTCCGAGGAGAATTTGGGCAACGCCAAATTCACAACATCCCAACATCATACACTGCTCAACTAACTAATCAGTGCCAGGTTCCAGGAGATACAGCCCATCACACAGAGCAGAGCGCCCCCTGCTGATCCAGCCAATAAGATGCAGGAATACTCAGTTATAATGGTTAGGCTTGGTCGATTGAGCTGTGTGTTGCGTTTTGTGCTGCAGGTAATGATGAACAGGTGATCCTACATGACGTTGAGCGCGGTGAGACACTGAACGTGTTTCTCCACGATGATGCCGTCTATGGTCTGTCCGTCAGCCCCGTTAACGATAACGTGTTCGCCAGCTCCTCTGATGACGGCAGAGTTCTGATCTGGGACACGCGGGAGCCGCCTCACGGAGGTACATACACACACATTACACACACACACACTATACACACACACACGCGCACACACACACACACACACATTGTACATACATACATGTTATATACACACACACACTATATACACACACACACATTATATATATACACACACACGTTATATATACACACACACATTAGTTATACACACACACGTTATACACACACTTTATACACACACGTTATACACACGTTATACACACACGCGTTATACACACGTTATACACATACACATTATACATACATACATGTTATATACACACACACACACACACTATGCACACACACAATATATACACACACACCATATATATACACACACAGATTACACACACACATTATATACACACACGTAATACACACACATGCGTTATATGCACGATACACACACACATAATACACACACATGCGTTATACACACGTTATACACACACATACACACGTTATACACACACACATGCACACGTTATACACACACACGTTATACACACGTTCTAAATGAAACCTTGTATCTCCTAAATGAACACTGCAGAAGAGCCAGAAAACCTTCTCACCCTTCAGTACAAGTTAATGTACTAGCATTTCAATCACTTTGCAGCGTTTCTATTGGTCCGTTCATTTGCACACAGTGTAACAGACAGCTGGTGATATATGTATTGTATATGCACCACATTCACTCCATAAACTCGCTGTATACACACATCAGTAACAGCATACGCACCGCCCGTACTCCCACTCAGTCACGCTGTACAGCAGGGCTGAGTTTAAACGTAGGCTAGTTATGATATCAGTGTCTACTAAATACTGAGTGCTGTGATTTTCTCCATACGGCTCGTCCTGTTTTTAAACATCACACACACAAAGCTAACACACACACACCTCCCGCTCAGTGAGACTCCAAACCTGTCGGTCAGTCAGGAACCCCTCTGTGAAGGAGCCGCATGTTCGGATGTCTTGAGGAAAGACTGAACAGACCGGTGTTCAGTTCTGTCCAGTTTAACCCAGGGATAAAGCCTGCGCGTGCTGCTGCTGCTCTTCCCTGGCTGCAGGTTTATTAGTGGGTTCTGATCATGTTAGCGAGGCGTACGTGTTAGTTTGATGTTAGTGGTGAAGTTGCTGAACGTAGTACGAGGACAGTTTGAATCTAACTGGTGTAGTTAACATCTCATGTTTTTAAGTGTTGCTCATCCGACTTCAGCTGAGTCTCAGCTCAGCCAATAGGAGAGGAGTAGGCGTGTCTGGGGGGTTCCTGTCTCTACCCGATAGGCTAGTTTTATCAGAGAGTGCCACACACTTTCACCCCCAACCTTGAGCTGTGTGTGGAGTGAAAGCAGCTTTAGTCCGTTATGATTCCAATTGGGAAATGAAAAAGGGCAACTACTGGTCCCTCCGTAAACACTGTTCTATGTGTGGACGGGAAGCCAAAACATGGCGGGAAACAAGTAGGGAATAGGATAGTGTAGCCATGGCGTTAGACTCCATGCGGGAAAGAAACATGAATTTCCCATGTGGATGAACACGTGTGGTTTTGTGCACATTTCATGTGTTAAAAATATGTGGTCACGTGTGAAAACGTGTACATGTGTTATTAAATGTGATGTATATGTGGAGAAGAACGATGTCTGTCTAGCTTTTCACGGAACAAGTCTGTAACTGTACATCAGATTTAGATCATAAACTCCTCCTCTCCTCTCTCCTCCTCTCTCCTCCTCTGTTTGCACACTGACGTGTTCTGGATTGTACACGGTTCCTCTAACCGTTCTCCACCTGTATGCTGTTGTGTTTTAGAACCGTTCTGCCTGGCCAATTATCCGTCCGCGTTCCACAGCGTCATGTTTAACCCTGTAGAGCCTCGTCTGCTGGCCACCGCCAACTCTAAAGAAGGGGTCGGACTGTGGGACATCCGGAAACCACGCAGGTGAGATCATGGTCGACATCAGAGTAGTTCCCCTGGTGTTCCTAAACTTCCTCCGTAACTGAGTGTTTAGAGGTGGATGTCTGGTTCCATTGACCACCACTGTAAACTGACTTTATCTAGAACCGAGGGTTTCACACCAAACCCACTCTTCACGACTCCTTACGCTAACTATCTTCACAATGAAAATACGCTGACCTCAGACCAGCTGTACACAGCACACCTGGCCTTTCAGTGTGCAGTTCAGTCGGTGTCCTCTAGATGGCAGCAGAGTGCTGTGGGTAAATGGTCTCACATGTACCTGCTGTGCAGGAATCCTCCTGTCTTTCATCTGTCTGTGTGTTTCCTCCTCTCCGTGTCTGTGTGCAGTTCCCTGCTGCGGTACGGAGGCAGTTTGTCCCTGCAGAGTGCGATGAGTGTAAGGTTTAACAGTGCAGGGACGCAGCTGCTCGCCCTGCGCCGCCGCCTGCCCCCCGTCCTGTACGAGCTCCACTCTCGCCTGCCCAGCTTCCAGTTCGACAACCAGGGCTACTTCAACTCCTGCACCATGAAGAGCTGCTGCTTCGCCGGGGACAGAGACCAGGTAGGATGGGCGTCAGTCGTTATGTGGTGCACAGTTAAGGTGGTGCATCATTGATTTTGACATCCAGATGTTGTTGAATTAGGTATGCACTCTTTTTTGGGTGTCATGGTGATCTTAGGCTTGTGTGCAGCTGTTCGGCAGTGGAGGCCCATGTCATGAAGCCTCCTGAGTCTGTGTGGTCTACACCGCTTCATGGCTGAGCTCCATTTCACAGTAATAGCACTTACGGTTGTCCGGGGCAGCGCCAGCACAAAGTTACTTCTGGTGAATGTTGTCAGAGCAAAACCTCATATCTGCAAATAGGTTACCTAGCAGGGGAAGGAGGAAACCTCCTCAACACGTCATAGCAGCTGGTGTGATGTTGGTCTGTTTCAACACAGCGCAGGGAAGTTCATCTCCATCACTGAGGCTGATGTGATGCACATCTTGATGCACTGCTGAAGACACACTACATTAGAGAGACATAAGAAAGCAGCTACTAATGCAGTACGATATGATTCACCCAGAATCTGATCCATGCCAAGCCACGCCACGTCACGCCATGCCACGCCACGTCCACCTCTGACACGAGATCTAATAAACCCTACTACGATTGCCCTCTGCTGCGGTCAGGCTGGATATCTGTACAGATGAATAAGATCATATAAACCCTGTAAGACTCTCTATAACACTCTAACGGCTACATTTACCTTAGGCCGGGACCTGGACGCACTCCCCCTCCTCATGTGGGTGCTAACATAGGCTTTCCCTGAGTCACCAAACTGAAATCACAAGTCCATCTGTAATTACTGAATGTGTTGAGTAGTGTGTTAATCCAGCTCGGATTTCTCTGTGTATTTGAACCGTTAAGGTGTGAAGTGGTTAGGTTACAGGGGAGATGGGGCAGAGGCAATTAGAGCTTGGGTTCAACGTTGACCGTTTCATAGGATGATTACATCCCGCCAGATGTTTCCTGCTTGGATTTAGAATTTCGGAGGGAATGCTGCTGAGTACGACTACGTGGATCTTGGAATTAATTTGGCTGGGATGGATCACAAAGGACAGGGAACCTCTCAGTAACAAACTGTTCCTCTCTTCTCCACCGGAATTCTCGACTACAGATTTCGTACTTTACGTTGTGGACACAAATTGCATAAACACCGTCTTCTGATCGGATCGCCGCGTCATGTTGGTTGGGTTCATTTGCATAAAGTTTGTCTCAGCTCAACATTTTGCCGCCCTGTATCCCGTAGACTTCACACACCAGACCCGTCATACACGGCACAGCCACATCTGACCGAACCGGTAGTTCCCTTTGACAGTGAATGGGGTGCATAGCGGTGTGTTGATACACCAGAGCAGTAAAAACAGCAGAACTATGAACTGTATTTATATTCATGAACTATAAACTTCACATTAATGAATATGCACACGCACACACACACACACACACACACACACACATCTGGCTGTTAGAGATGCTCTCCAGCTCCAGATGCTGTTCATGCTGTGATGTTGGTCGACACTGTAAGAGGTCTTGACGGCTCCTGTTTAGCTCACCTGCTGCAGCATCTGGGCAGCTGTGGAGGATCACCATCTGTTTGGAAGAGCTAGCTGTGCCAGCAGCAGTTAGCGGCTCCCGAGGAGAGGTGTGTGAGAACAGCGGTTCTAGTCCGTCAGCTTCAGGGAAGAGTGTGGATTTAGGCGTGCCTGAAAATGTGTTTTGTGTGTGCATGTGTGTGTGTGTGCATGTGTGTGCGCGCGTGTGGTCCTGCAGATAAAAACACCTCCAGTTCACATTCTGCTAGTCTCCACTGGAGTTGTGCCGGTACTGTGCGGTATCAGCACCCATCCTGGACTTTATATGGGATACAGAGACTCGTGGCCGACACCACAGAGCAGTTCGGGATGCACTACTACGCCGAGTGTAACGCCACATGTTGGGTGACCAGCAGTGCTGAAAGTACCAGTACCAGTACCTCTGTCAGTCAGCCGCGGGTCTTATAGCCTTCTGCCCTAACAAACCTGAGAAACATGTGGTGCAGCCTCTGCTATGGTCAGCGTGAGGGACGGTGATGTTTACTGAACTCCAGCAGAGTCGGACTCTCAGAGACGCAGCACAAGTGACCGAGTACGAGATGAACGACCTGAGAAATTGAGATGTGGAGCGTTCAGCTCCACATGTACACACCACAGGATAATCTACACACACACTGTGTGTGTGTGTGTGTGTGTGTGTGTGTGTGTATATATATATATATATAACACGCAGAGTCCATATGTAATTAATAATGTGCTAATTTTCATATAATCCAAAACCAAATTTCTATTTGTTTAAAGGTTAATGTTTAAATGGCTTGTTTTCAGGGCAGGAGCGGTTAGCGCTGCTGTTCAGCGTCGACTCTTCCCGACAGATGTATTCCAGCTGGGATGCTGAAACACCACTGGTCTGTCTGTCCTCCATGCTCCACCAGAACACTAGCTATCTTCTGATTGGATAGACGTGTTGTATTGGCCGGATTAGTTTGCATACTTGGACAAACTTTGAACCGTACCAGATCCCCAGGACATATCAAGTATGTGTGACCGTGTCTGATGGAACCGACGCTTCCCATTGAAAGTGAAGCGGATACATTGTGATGTGTTGGCGTGCCAGACTAGCGTACAGCGTACCAGCGTGTTAATATCAGTATCAGTGCTCAGATCAGGTATGGGGAACCGAACAGGAGACGGTGGTATCGGTGCATCTCCCGTTGTGACGTGAACAGGACCATGACAACTGTGTAAAGGGTGGCGTTATCGCCGTGTTCACGGTGTAACACACATACATACAGCGCGAGATCAAGACTCTGGAGGGAAGACCTAACAGACAGGAGCGGAAACGAGAGATGACCACGGAGCAGGAGTGAGGAGTAAACAAAAGCGGACAGATAAATAAATAACTTAGGAATTATGGGAATGCTGAGGAGCTGGAATCTCGGTTCACTGTTTGTCTGGGTGCTCTCTGTAGGGTGAAGTTTAGGTGGAGCATTCCTGTAACCCTCGACCGCCGGACGTGTGTGTGATGTCATTGTTAGTGTTGCTGAGGATGGTTTGCATTTGTGAGATCTTACGGAATTTGTTCTTCAGGCTTTCACATCAGAACCAGGCCAGCATTAACTCAGCGCCACCTTAAATAGAGCTGCGTGTGCTCCAAGCACAGTTCTTACCCACTGTATGACTCGTCCTCGGCAGCTGGCGGACCCAGCAGGGCCCAGCCGAGAAGCGTCTGTGGAACGTGTTCGTCTTCCGGAGACAGACGTGAAGATGAAGCAGCGCGCAGCAGAACTGAGCTCCGGCTCACGCAGCCATGTAGACATCCCACCACGAAGGAGAGCTGATTCCTGCTCAGAAACGTTTCCGGAAGGTCCATATAAATGTTAAGCTCAGCGCCAAACAAATCACTGCACATTAACCCACCAGACTACCAGACTACCGTCCTCGTCCATCACTGACCGCCAGACACCCCTACAGAGCAGCCCCTCATTATTGTTTATTTTAATCAGCATTTTTTTGGGATCCCAATTTGGGATTTTGGGATAGCGGGTGCGAACACAACTTGTGCAGACTACCCAAGGCAGCTGTGTGGTACTGACCAATCAGGCAGAAGCAGCGTTCTGTCGTCCGTGTGTGACCAGCACTGTGCCTACATATTATGTCTACACGACGACATACGAGCGAGCAGTACGGGGTGAACTGAGGAAGCACAGAGCATGTAGAGCACGACAGCTGCCACATCCCTCCTCTGCCTCCGGTGCTGGTGTAGCTAATCTTGAACATGTGCTGGTGTAGCTAATCTTGAACGCGTGCTGGTGTGGCTAATCTTGAACGCATGCTGGTGCGGCTAATCTTGAACGCGTGCTGGTGCGGCTAATCTTGAACGCGTGCTGGTGTAGCTAATCTTGAACGCGTGCTGGTGCGGCTAATCTTGAACGTGTGCTGGTGTAGCTAATCTTGAACGTGTGCTGGTGTAGCTAATCTTGAACGTGTGCTGGTGTAGCTAATCTTGAACGCGTAATCGAGTACGGATTTGAGCGGGAATGTGTAGATGGAGAAATAAAGACTGTTTTGGAGCCGAGCTTCCGGGAGCGGACCACCGGAGAGGATGATTCCTGTGAAGTCCTAAACTTCATGACTGAGACGGTACTTGGTATTCGGGCCGAACGGTTTGGGATGAATATCTGATTGCGATGTTTCGGATCAGTATTCCACCTGTGATTTCCATTCCAGTTATGTTCTGGGACCTGGGGTCCGGGCCTGTTATTGGGTCAGTTAGACCAGAACCTCCCCGTTCTCAGTTAGCTGTGGTTGTGATGTCACAGCATATCATGGTTTGGCTGCCTCTGATTGGTCTAACTCCTCTTTGCTGCGTTGTGGACAGACACGCCTCTCAGAATAGAGTGGACACACACTGCGCTTGACCACAGCTTCTGCCTGGACTGACCCTTGGAGGCGGAGCTTATACACCTATTTGTTTATGGTCATTTGTTTACCTTGTTGAAGCTAGAGATGTGATGTAACCGGACCTTAGCAGTATGGCGTATGGCCTCACGTCAGTATGCTGCTGTGGTGTGAACCTCAGATGGAGGGCAGGAAGTGATGTTCTACGTGAGGAGTGCCGTCACAAGCTCCGACACGGACTGTGGATCGTGCCGCTTACACCTCCTCAGATCAGCCCGAGGAACCCTGAGGAGCTGTAATCCAGTCGTGGTGTTCACGAGGGGTAGAAATGAGTTGAGAAACTGAAGTCAGCTTCTTACCTGCCAGCATCTTCTTAGGATTGTCCTGCTCCACCTTAAATGGGACAGTGGACGTCTGAATGCAACTGCTGCCGTTTTAAGGTGGACCGGAAAGACTGGCGAGCCAAGGCAAGACAAGTGTGTCTCTCAAACCAGCACAACACACACTAACACCCCACACCACCGTGTCACTGTCACTGCAGTGCTGAGAATGATCCACCACCCACATAATACCTGCTCTGTGGTGGTCCTGTGGTGGTCCTGTGGGAGTCCTGACCATTGAAGAACAGGGTAACACAGTATACAGAGAAACAGATGGACTACAGTCCCGAACTGCAGAGTGTCCTATATGGTCAGTGGGGCTGATAAGATGGACAGTGAGTGTAGATAGAAGGAGGTGGAGCTGATGAAGTGTCAGGTGTGTGTAATCTCCCTTTAGCTGTTAGCCCCGTTAGCCTGCTAGCTGCCGTACCTGTGGGACCCCCTGTGCAGTACGCTGTATTCCAGCAAGCGTGCTGAAGGTCGGGAGGGGTTAAACCGGAGAGGGTGATGTTACTTCGTGACCCTGGCTGTAAGATGAGCCCGAGTGGGCGGGGTCTGTTTATCACATGCCGCAGGGTCGTGTTCAGATATGAATCAGGACTCTGTAAGTTGGGAAGAGCCTGTACGGACGTGTTTATCAGACTCTCATCAGGCCAGTAGATTCCTGTCTGTGTGCGCTCTCCCGAGGCTCTCGCTCCGTGTTGTACTTCCTCGTCAGGCTGAAGCTGCCGCTCCGTGAGCTCTGGTTTGGAATGTGGTGCCTAACAGGCCGAGTTTACAGTTGTTTGAGCCAGTAAATCAGGGGTGTTCAGCGCTAAAGGAAGATTTGTGAGCGCTGTGTGTGGGGCAGTACTCATGTTCATTCATCATGTCGGTTCAGTTATATCCTGCCGTACGTGCGGTAAACACCCGGAGTCTGACGTTGGTAATAATTCAGTATCTAAGTGCAGAACCGCGTCCACGTCTGATGCAGAGCGGTTCTATAAGAGTGGTGCTGCTTCAGTACATGGAGGTAACTGTCGAGTACCAGGCGCCTTTCACCTGCACAGTACTGCTCTCCTAATTTAGCCCAAACAAAAGAACCCTGGATTAAACCGGTTCCATTCAGGCTTCTTGGAACCTTGGTGCTATCCAGGGAACCAGTCTTCGTTTGCACCAGTTTTTACCAGAACGAGGGAGCTATAGGATTCATCACCACCAGGGGGCGCTGCACAGCGGTAGTAAACAGTAGTACCAAGATGGCGGCGCATATAGATCACCTGCGACCGTTTGGTCTGTTATTCCGGATGTTTGTTTATATCCAGAGAGCAGCACGGATCAACTACTGGAGATAAGAAGACGTAGAAGAGGTTCTCCAGCAGACCACTGGGTGGCGCCATTGTTGCCTTCTCTTTCCTCAAAAACTGAAACGCCCACAGACGTCATCACAGTTTGCGCTGAAGAACCGACTATTCTTTGGTTCCATCTGGGGATGAACTTCTCCGATTCTGAAAGCTATTTATTATTTATCTTTGGTGGGAATTAGGTGCGCAAACGGGAGCGGAACTCATTCCATGCTGGTTGAAAAGGCTATTTGAGATCTTTGAGATCCTCAAATCTACAAAATCTACGGTTAGGTTCTTCAAGTAAGAACTGAGCGCAGCAGATGCAGAAACCAGCTCATGTAGTAGAACCTGAGGAGTGGTAGTTGTTCATGATTGATGACTTAATGAGTTTGTGGGTTTGACTTTTTGGGTTCCGAACGTATTAACTGACTGGTGGAAATGTGCTAAACGCTCAAAGTTAGGTTCACAAACCAAAACGGAACCGGTTCCATGTTGGTGGTAAAGGTCTAATTGATCTGTGTTTACTGGTCCGTTGTCTGCAGTGCTACCGTAACAGGACTGCTGATTTACAGTGTATTATTACCCAGAAACTTCTTATTCTCAGACCGTATGTTATATTTATAACTATATGTGACGTGTATCACTCTGTGTGTGTTTCAGTATATCCTGTCTGGCTCGGACGATTTTAACCTCTACATGTGGAAAATCCCCAAAGACCCAGAAGCAGGTACAGATTTATTATTATTATCATTATTGTTGTTGTTGTTGTTGTTGTTGTTATTTTTATTATTATTCTTGTTATTATTATTATTATTATTATTGTTATTGTTGTTGTTGTTGTTGTTATTTTTATTATTCTTCTTGTTGTTATTATTATTATTATTATTATTGTTGTTGTTGTTGTTATTATTATTGTTATTCTTGTTTAGTAAGTAATAAGTAAACTGTGCAACTATGAATAAATATTTCTGCTGTTTTAAAATGATTTGGTGGTTGCATTTTACTTTACAGATTTGTAATAAGTAGGTAATGATGGTAATTTTACAGATTTTAACAAATTTTATTTAATCATTAATTAAATGTCAGTTTCCTAGTTGCTACTAAATAATAAATCCAAAATTGTAGTGTTAACAAGGCCTTTATGAAATGATGGTAACAAGTTGTACTTACCTAGAAATCACCTGTTTATTTTATAGTTCTTAATGTTTAATAAGTGAGCGATTGTAGTGTTAACAATGTAATAGAAACACAATGGTAACATGTACTTTCCTAAAACTTGTACATTTTCTAGTCGTTAATAAATTAAAGATTGTGTCAGTATTTAGTAATAAAATGGTAAATAAAAAGAGCAGTACCAAGTTTTATTTACCTAAAATGAACATCCCACTGTGTCTGACCATTTAAATACGTTACAGGTCAGTATTTTACATCCCTGATACCAGGTCATTACAGCAGAACTACTTCACTGGTTTTGGGTTAATAACTCTAACATTATATATTATATACATGTACTCAATTATTATTGTTGTCTCTTATTATTTATTAAGAAATGTAAAATAAGTGGGTCATTCTAGGTAAATAAAACTCGTTACCTCTTTTTATCATTTTATTACTAAATACTGACACAGTGACTGGCTTTTCATTTATGAATTAATATTAATTAATATGAATGTGAATGACTAGAAGATGTGCATGCACTTTTTAGGAAAGAACATGTTACCAATGTGTTTCTATTACATTACTGCCTTGTTACCACGACAACTGCTCACTTATTAAACATTAAGAACTATAAAATAAACAGGTGATTTTTAGGTAAGTACAACTTGTTACCATAATTTGATAATGGCCTTGACACCACTACAATATCTGATTTATTATTTAGTATCAACTAGGAAACTGACAGTTCATTAATATTTAAATACAATTTGTTACTGTGTAATTACCATGTCATTACCTGCTTATTACTGATCTGTAAAGTGCTACCGGTTTGATTATGTAAACCATGTTAACTTTACAGGAGAGAAAACACTGTTTTGTATTGGGACCTGTTTTGGAGCGATTCTGTTGGTCCATTTCACATGAAGTAAACGAGCTGCTGAACTCAAAATTCACAAAAACACGTTTAATAGAATTCATAAGCGTTGTTGTTGTTGTTGTTTGGGGTGATATAAATGAATATCACAGTACAATGTTTTGTGATACCGTATCAGTTCTCAGAAACACAGTATTGAGTTCCTGTTAATTATTAATTAATTAATTATTAATTAATACCTAATGTAAAGATCGGGGCAGACCGCTGTGTTTAAACCCCCCTCCACTAGAGGGCAGTGCTCTAATCTATTTTCACCTGTCAGACTCTTACACTCTGATGTAAACATGTACAGACTGCTAGCGTTAGCATTAGCACATCTTATTCTCATGGTGGTGCGTCTTCACATCATGACAGATTCCTAAAATCTGATTTTAAATAATCGTTTATTATTATATCGTCTAATTACAGTTTGGCGATACATCAAATCGGAAACTCGGGATCGTCATGCGTATCGTATCTCCAGGTTCTTACTGACACACAGTCCTAATGTTTCTCCCCCTCCCTCTCCGTTCTGCAGGTGGTCCGGGTCGTGTGGTGAACGGGGCCTTCATGGTGTTGAAGGGTCACCGCTCCATCGTCAACCAGGTCCGCTTTAACCCGCACACCTACATGATCTGCTCCTCGGGGGTCGAAAAGGTCATCAAGGTCAGCATTCATCACCTCTCCCTGCTTGAACAGATTAGCCGGCGAGCCGGAGGGCGGCCTTGACCCCTGGCACCTAAATCTGCTTCCATGATGAACTCCGTCAGGAAAGGGATTGACTGAATGCGGGAAGGCTTGGAGTGGTTTGGGATGACGAGAGGGAGGCGAACGCAGAGCTGTGAAAACGTACATGCGTGTGTCCAGTGTGTGAAACACCCCCTGGGGTTCGGGGGGGTCCCGTCTTGGCTGGTCTCTCCAGCATTGGCTGGCTGCTAAATCACTCGCCACCCCGTTAGAAATCCAGTTCGTGTGGTGTTATGGATGCTGGTAAGCTGGAAAGCTGCCATGACCATCCTGGGTGACCAGCTACACCAGCACTCGCACATATCAGACATGGATGAGCCAGCAAACATGGAATTCATGCTGACCGTTCAGCAGGACATAGCCGTGCTCAGTGGCGGTAGAGTGTGTGGTTTAGCAGTTCTTCTTCTGGGAGTGCTCTTTCCTAGTTTGGTCCGGCTTCCACACGTTAATTGAGATCCTACTTGTCATCTCCTCTTCTGTTTCCAATTTCGGAAAATCGGGAGACTTTTCAGATTTCCAAATATACTACGGCATATTGTCCAGTATTTCAGAGAGTTCCGGTCGTACTTACCGTTGTTAGGCTGTGAGGAACCGAGTGGGTGAACCACAGCGCCACCTCGAGGCAGACCAGTGCCCACTGGAGAGTGAAGCAGCTAAACGATGCTTCTTCCCTGAATTTGTATCCCGAGTGGTTATTTTCCCCTAACTGGCAGCACAACGCCAGAACACGTTCAGTTTTGGGACCCCCAGGGATTTTGAGACATTCCGGGGGCCCACGAGGTTAATTATTCTGCTCCGTGAAGAAATATATTTTTCCACATTCTGTATAAATATGTCTGACGGGTTCCCTGTGGACATTCCACCCCGAGGTGGGAGATATTTTCCGTGTTCATGTCCTCCAGGGTGTAGGGCTGTGCAGAGAGTAGAAAAAGTTCTTTGGTTAAACTAAGAAGGTGTTTCCATCTTGGCAGGACCACCAGGTTATGAAGTTCCAGGAGAGCTGGTTAGTTTCAGTGTCCGTGTAGTTTAGCTGTTTATCGCCGGTTCTGTGGTCGTGGATATGATGGAATGTCGCTGTAGTAAACCCCTCAGCATTCCCTCCTAGGTGGGAGACACATCCCTGAGGGATTTCATGAGTTCCCGTCAGTAAGGGAAACACTCCCCTCTGGTTCGTACTTCACTGTGACGTGTTGGGCCCCATTCTCCACCACCATCGACAAAACACCAACTGAGGGAATATCTTTAGGAAGAACGGTGTTCCCGTTCCACAGGCCAATAGGATCTATAGGAAGCAGTGCTGAAGCTGTTCCACCTTAATGAGGCACACAGCGTTGTTTCCTGTGTGCAAGTGAAAGTGTATGTTTGAGTGTGTGTTTGTGCATGCATGAGTGTGTGGGTGCGTGCATGAGTGTGTGTGAGCGTGTGTGAGGGTGAGAGTGTATATTTGAGTGTGTGTTTGTGTACGGGCACGTGCGTGCGTTTGTGTCTGTATGCGAGAGTGTATGTTTGAGTGTGTGTGCGCGTGTGTGTACCTGCTGAGTGTTTGTGTGTGTGTGTGTGTGTGAGAGTGTGTGTGTGTGTGTGTGTGTGTGTGTGTGTGTGTGTCTGTGTGTGTGTGTGAGAGAGAGTGTATGTTTGTGTGTGTGTGTGTGTGAGAGAGTGTATGTTTGTGTGTGTGTGTGTGTGTGTGTGTGTGTGTGTACCTGCTGAGTGTTTGTGTGTGTGTGTGTGTGTG
>CM067478.1:38934501-38945608 GCA_034552555.1 Semaprochilodus insignis
AGAAGAGAAGAGAAGAGAAGAGAAGAGAGGAGAGGAGTAGAGAAGAGAAGAGAGGAGAGGAGAGAAGAGAACAGAGGAGGGAAAGACATGAGAGACAGATAAGGAAGGAGAGATGCAGACTGACCCTGGTCACATAGTTTTCCCTGCCAGCCATCAGGACAGAGACACTGGAAGGAGCCAATTCCATCCAGACATGTCCCACCGTTCAGACACGGAGAGGAGGCGCAGTCATTAATATCTGCAGTGTGGAGGACAGAGTCAGGGCAGCACGGAGACCTTAACAGAATGCCATCTAACACAGTCATGAACATTCCCAGCTCTTCCGAACGTGTGGTCCTGCATTAAACACTAACACTAAGGATGTTTTCACACCCAGGACATTTACACCAGAGCAGTCCATGTGCTCAGATCAAACTGCAGGAACAACATAAGACCCTCTTAAAATTCCTTCGTTCTGCCGACCAGTTCTATTCTTATTTCCTATTCCACCTTAAATGATGTAGTACTTCCACTGACCTGCCAAAAGTCATGGGATATCAGTATGTAAACTGATTATGGAGTGGTGTTCCTCAGGGGGCAGCTTGGGAACGCCCACACCTGTATAAGTGGTGAGGTGTTATCTTGTGCGTGAGGCTGAACACTGGCCCAAGTTGTCCGGAATTGCTTTGAGTTCTGAACACTTCGCCAAAATAGAGGGGATCCTACACGATACTACTTCCGGGTTCCATTGGCATGTCTGGTTTGGGCACCAGTGTGTGACTGCTGTACTGTTTAAGGTGGAATACTAACAAATACAGTTAGACTTTAAGGTGGGCTGGTCCGCATCATATAACTCTGAATCCTGAACTCGGAATAATCGGAAAACAAGTCGGTCCAACCTCAGACCCGGTTGGAATGCTGCTGTATGTACGTGGCGTGTATGAGTGAAGGTGACATGTATGTGTTTATACTGTGACTCACTCTCGTGGCAGTACGTCCCTGTAAACCCGGGTTGGCATGCGCATGTAAAGTTGCCTCCCAATTGGCTGATACAGCGACCGTGAGGGCCGCACACACTGGACGAAATATGCCACACCCCTTTCTCTGTGGCGTTGGTTGCCACAGCAATGGTACAGCTGTCAATCACTAGGATAAAAACAAAAGACAGAGAGACCAACAGATCAATTCAAGCCAGATTACTGTTTAGACACAATGAGCCAAAACAGCCCAAATGTATCTGATCAGCCAAGAATGTCTGGAGCCTCAGACTTGGCCCTTCAGTACGGCACAGGTGTGGTGTTTCAGGTGGGCCATAGTCAGTTTTCCATTACGTCTTAGCTACAAAGCTTTATAGATCCAGGAAAGTAAACTACCAGGCTAGCATGGGCTGATCAACTACATGGAGTTATTTGCTTGCATGGAGAGGAGGACTCCGTAACTGAACAGCAGTTTAAACATATATATATATATATATACAGCTCTGGAAAAAAATTAACAGGCCACCTGAAGATGATCAGTTCCTCTAGTTGTACAGGTTCTGGGTTTGTGTTGGACCAAAATGAGCAGTTCTGTTTGATTCTATACCCTACTGGAAACACGTCTCCCAAATTCCAGATCAAATATTGTATTTAGATCTGTTTATTTAGAAAATCACTAATGACCCTCCAGCCACCGCTCGCCAGTCTCTCTGTAGGTCACTTGAGGTCATCTTACGGTGGTTAAGGGACATTGGAATGAGGTGGTGCTCATCACGGTCAGTAGAGAGGGGTTTTGGCCCTCTGCCAGTCTGTAGCTGTGTTGTCCTGTGTGTTTGCTGCTTGACCTTGTTCTTATGAACCTGACGCTCACTGTATCTGCCAGTAAAGCTAGAACCCAACCTTCTGTTCCTCACTAAGAACCTGCTGTACATGTGCAGACGCTGATTTAAGAAGAAACTGGAGTGCTCTCTTCTTTATTTCCAGAGCTGTATATATATATATGCTCAGTAGAGGAAAGTAATCAGCAATGCAGTCTGACAAAACACACAGTGTCCTTTAGATTTGACTAAAGCTGTTATTGAAGTAGTGCAGTACGACACCTTGGCAGTGGCTGGTCTTGCAGTGATCTCGCAGCTGGCTGCAAGTTTTCCCTTCATATTCGTCGCCACACGCGCAGTAGAAGTCTCCCGCCAGAGCATGGCACTGAGCTTTGTTCTGGCAAGGGTTAGGAGTGCATGGGTCTTCCTGCACCTGAGGGACAGAGAAAGACAGAGCTGAATCTGAGATGTAATGGTGGAGGTGACGGATGAAGGAAGAACAAAAAGGCTACACGGACATTGTAAGGTTGAATCAGTCCATCTGTTTCTCTGTATACTTTGTTAGCCCCCCATCAGGTCCACCCACAGGACCCCCACAGGACCACCACAGAGCAGGTACTATGTGGGTGGTGGATCATTCTCAGCACTGCAGTGACACTGACGTGGTGGTGGTGTGTTAGTGTGTGTTGTGCTGGTGTGAGTGGATCAGACACAGCAGTGCTGCTTTAACACTGAAAGAGCTGATGAGGTGAATCAGGTGTATTGGGAGCAGGGAAAGCACTACAATGTGCGGGGCACGGTGCCTCCAGGACCAGGGTTCAGAAACCCTGGTCTACTAACTTCAGCTATGCTAAAGTAGCTAACGGCTAAAGCTAACCATCAAAAAGAAACCTCTGAAATGTGAAAGCTTCACGCTACAGTTTCTCATCATGGTGAAGAGGACCTTTACCAGCATTCCGTAAAGCTCGTCCCCCCTAGCGACAGTAGCTAGAGCGGGTCAGTATGTGGAGCAAAGACAGACCTATTGCACAACATGGCTTGTAATGTATGTGTAGCCACAAGGCCAGCTGACCCATCTCTCTCTGTGCGCCTTGTACCGCCCACCTGACAGTTTGTCCCCGTGTATCCGTGTGGACACTGGCAGTCGTAGCCGCTCTGGGTCGTCCGACACTGGCCGCCGTTCTCACACGGAGCGCTGGCACACTTGCTCTGCTGCACCTCACAGTGCTTGCCTGCGAAGCCTGGCTGGCATAGGCACACATAGCCATGACGACCATCCTAACAGAAACACACACACACGGGAGTTAAAAAACGCCTCGCAGCGACAAACAACTGCATCATGAACATTTCACATGTGAATGTTTTCGTGTGTGCACACATTCACAGATGCTGACTAAGACATTGCTGACAGCACGAAAACATAAAACAAGCAGTGGCAGAAAAGTTGACTGTCCTGTTAACATTTTAACCCCTGTGTTCCCTCCTCAAGCCCTTCCCCCCACACATACACGCACCTAGTCCATTTTATCTCATCTAGAACAACATCAAAATAATGCAAAATATTTATTATGTTAGTGCAGGAAGTGATTTTAATAGAATCCTTTCTGTTTAATTTTTTTTATTGTTTTTTTAAATTATTTTTATTCATTTTATTTTTAGAATCCGTGTCCCATGCTGGAAAAGAAGCAGAGCGAGCTTCTTTGATTGACAAGTGACTAAACAAGAAACAGCAGCAACATTTCGAAACTGACGTCACTTACCGAGCACTTTATTAGGAACACCTGTACACAGACTCTGATTCACGCAATTATCTAATCAGCCAATCGTGTCCCAGCAGTGCAGCACCTGCAATCCTGCAGATATGGTTCAGCAGCTTCAGGGGAAGTTCACATGAACCATCAGAATGGGAAAAAATGGATCTCAGTGCTTTTGGGTGTGGCGTGGTTGTTGGTGCCAGACGGGCTGGTTGGAGTATTTCAATAACTGCTGATCTCCTGGGACTTTCACACCCAGCAGTTACTCAGAACTGAGCAGTGAAGAACAAAAATCCAGTGAGCTGCAGATCTAAGGACCTTGTTGATGATGAGAGAGGTCAGCGGAGAACGGCCAGACGGGTTCCACCTGACAGAAAGGCTACAGCAGCTCAGTTAACCACTCGGTACAACCACGCTGAGAACCACTCGGTACAACCACGCTGAGCAGAAGAGTCAGTCGAGAACTGAAAGCTGAGGTTGCAGTGGGCACAGGCTCACCTAAACTGGAGGACCAGAGACTGGAAAAACAGAGCCTGGTCTGACGAATCTGAGGCACACAGATGATGGGGTCAGAAGCAGGACCCGACCTGTCTTGTATGTGCGGTCCGGGCTGGTGGAGGTGGTGCGATGGTGTGGGGGATGTTGTCGTGCCGCACTTTGGGCTGTTAATACTGACCAGTCATTGCCGGAATGGTGCAGCCTGTTTGAGTATTGCTGCAGACCATGTGCGTCACTTCATGACCACAACTTTAGTCTTCTAACGGCCACTTCCAGCACGGTGATGCACCATGTCACACAGCGAAAGTCTCTAAACTGAACATGGCTTTAGTGTTCCTCTGGGTCCCTCCCAGTCACCGGATCTGAATCCAGTAGAAGACCACTGGCAGACTTCTATGGAACCCAGTACACTATATGTCCAAAAGTATCCAGACACTCCTTCTAAGGAGAGCTATCGGCTACTTAGCGGTGCACCCATAACTGCACTTGCTTATAGGACTTCCATAGAAAGTCACTGATCAATCAACATCAGTCCCTGACCTCAGTAATGGTCTTTTGGATGCTAAATGCAATCAAATCGTCACAGCATCTAGTGTAAAGCCTCTTCAGAGGAGTAGAGGCTGTCACTGCAGGAAGAAACTCTAATTATATCCTTCATTTCAGAAGAAAAGGCTGGAGAAGCATGTGTCTACAAACGTTTGGGCATGCGGTGTATCTGTAATCTCCTCAAACAGGCCAGATCATAGGCTGGACGGTCCAGCCAGCATGAGGAACGGATCATAAAGGTTTCTTTAAGCACATTAAGGATTAAGTGAGTAAATTGGGATCCATTGGGCTTAAAATGTATGCATATATGATGCATGATGCAGAGTACTGCAGCCCTGATTTGAATTTGAGGATAAAACCTTTGAGCATTCATCTGCATCTGGAAACCGGCCTACGTGCTCACCTTGCATGTGCCTCCATTCTGACACTGGCCGTAGCAGGTATTCATATCTGCAACAGAGAAGTACAGTCAGCATACAATACTCACAATCAACAGCATCCAGCTTACAGTCTAAAGCACTCTGTGATGTTACAGCTCTTTGTTTATATCAATTTATATCATTTAAGGCCCCAAAAAGCTGAAGTTTAAAACGTACTACTCAGTACTGGGGTCCATGTGGTTCATATATGGAAACTACACAGCCCGGTTTGAATGGATGTTTGTTTATGACACCACAAGAACCAACATGTTTACATAAGCTCACCAGACATAAAATGAGTCACCTGTGACTGAAACCTAATAGTGTGTAACACCTCCACAAGCACATGGTGGATGCCTTCCCTGGCACAATTCCGAGGAGAATTCCCTGTAGACTGGGATTTTATCCACTGCTGGTAGACTCGTATTACCGTACGCTTCCATACACCTGCAGATTCAGCTACTTCCTTCACACTATGGTCTTTGGCACGCCCAAATGCAGTCACTCCTTTTAGCCAATCATTAACATCTGCTCTGGAGCCATTTCCACACATGGAACGAGACATTCCCTGCACTGTAGCACCTCTTCCCAAAGTATGGATCCCGTCACTCACACCCTGCAGGGATATATAGACCCATCATCCTCGTGCAGCAGCGCCATCTGCAGGAGCCTGAAGTGACCACCTTAAACAGGCACAGTGACTCATTTCGGTCCGGTGAGCTTATATTGGTTTATTCAGCCTAAAGCGGTTCAGCCAGTTTGAAGTTATAAGGGGTGTTTCAGCCTGGACTGTTTTTTGAATGAGGCAAATTATCGGACAGCCAATCAGAACAGAGTTCACTTCTGTTTACATTGACCCTAAAGGCACGACAAGAAAATCTGCTCTGTTCTCACTGGTGATCTGTACATTGCTTTGCTCCTAATTTGCATGAAGTTAAGTCACGTCACTGACTCCGCCTACTTTGCACTGCCAACAGTAATCAACTGCGTGTCCAGGAATCACCAGCTCTCACAGAGGTCTAATGAATTCTGGCTGCTTTGTCATGCCACGTTGCTGCCAGGGTGAGCGCGGGGTCAGGCATAAGGAGAGGTTGGTCTTAATACGAACAGCTGTATTCATCGGTTAACCGTGTTCACTGTAAAATCACAGAGTGCTCCTGTATCACCCAACGTTTCCGTGATCCGCAGGCCGGTGCACAGCAGCCATCCCAGGTCAGTCTGAACATGCAAGTTTAATGCCTGGATCCGGAACATGTTAGTATGGGAATGCAGAGGGACAGAAGAAGGAAACAAAGGCACTAATCTCTCCTTTCAGTGTGAATACGTCCTTATTCTGAAACTGGGTTGGATAGATTACTGACTCCGCAGAGAACACAGAGGAGTTCAGGAGGGCCGAGCTCTCCGGGGAAAACAACCTGCAAAACAGGTACGGACTGAAGATCCATAGCGTTTTCCTGAGAGGTTCTGTTTTTCCCGATTATGACCTTCCCTTGTCAGTACGCTTAAAGGAGACTTCCACCTGTTTTTCCAAATTTCTGCATAATTAAACAAACGTAAACAGTCATTCAGAGAGGTTTGGTGTGACGCGCTCCATACAAGAGTTACCTATGTGTTTACAGTGGTGGTGATAGGAACCAGACATCTGAACGCATCTCTATACCACAGACTGTTATTAAACGATTATGAATATACTGCTTGGTGCCTGAAACATTGATTTATCATAGTCTTAAACTGCAAATAGTCTCCAAAGCTATTAAACAATCAATATCTCACTCAGGAGACACGTGTGGGTTCACTGGTGGTTTAGGCAGTATATAAAACCCCTATGTGTGTGTTGTAGACATGGGGACCACTGGTTCCCATCACCACCACTGTAAATAAAGCTTGTTCTTTGGATTTGGATACACTTTATTGTCATTCAGTATACAACAAGTGTATGCAGACTGGAATTTTGTCGCAATGCGCTCGCACAGTATTAAAATATAGAAAGATATGTAACGTACAGCAGCTAGGGGAAAAAAAACAATATTTGTATGAAATTATATTAAATTATATGAAATTTACAAAATATACAGCAGCACATAAACAAAAATAATATTTTAAAAAGTAATATTAAATATATAGCAGCATGGAAATGAAATATTAAATATTACACATAAAAAATATTTTTAAAAATACAAAAAAATATTTTAAAGTGCAAGGTGAAAAAAAGTGACCTGAAGTTAAAGGTTTTTCATATATATTAATATTACTAAGAGGTAGATAAGGCTGGGAGAGTGCATAACAGGGCATGGTGTCCAGTATAGAACCCTGAGTTCAACAATCTGATGCCCTGGGGGGGGGGCTATTACAGAACCTGGTGGTCCTATTTACAATGCACCATTCGAATTAAACCCGCTCTGAATGAAAGCCTCTGCGGAAATTCTGGAAACTCTGTGGAACTCCCTTTTGAAACATCCAACAGCCAAAGAAAAGGCTAAAGAGGCTGAAAGAGGCTGAAAGAGGCTGAAAGAGCAGGGCAGAGAGACAGCAGACAGCTGATTGTACTTATTGCTGTTAAAGGCCCAGTACTGATCCACACAGCTGCCAGTTTATGCCCACCTCTGTCCAGATATTGCTTGGGCAGTGGACCACACAGCACAACAGCCATGCTAGTCCAGTACTATCTGGCCAGTGGTGGTCCAGTGGTGGTCCTTTTCCATTGATGGACAGACAGCAGTACAAGCTGATGATCTATGGTCTGTAACCATACACCTACGAAGTGCATCTATGTGGTGGGTGTTTCTGATAAAATGGCCAATGTGTATAGGTACAGTCTGTAGTAGGAGGACCTAATAAACTGGCAGCTCAGTGTACACAGTGGGCTCAGACAGGACAGAGGCAGTGATATGAGCTGAGGTACTGACTGATGTTACAGTTCTGTCCCGTCCAGCCCAGGTAGCAGGCACAGAGATATCCACCAATCAGATTTTTACATGAGTAAGAGTTTAGGCAAGGCCTCCTCACACACTCATTCACATCTGTGAAAGAGAGAGAGACAGAGAGAGAGACAGAGAGAGAGAGAGAGAGAGAGAGAGAAAGAGAGAGAGAGAGAGAGAGAGAGAGAGGCGGATGGAGAAAATGAGGAGGAGAGAATGAAGCTATAAAGCCCCGCCACCAAGAACATACAGGATTTACTCTATAGCATAAGAAGAAACTGCATTTCCCACGACCTAATAGACTCCTCCACAATGTGGCCAATACAGCTTGTTATACGCTGTGACTGAAGACGCTAGAAGACGTTTATAGCAATTTTTTTTTTAATCAGGCTCCGGAAATTCCGGAAAGAATGCCATGGAATGGTCTTCCCAGCTCCCACAGTTTCGGTTTAAATTAAAGTTTGGCTATGTTTCATTGGAAGTCAACGCAGCTCTGGTCAGGATCTTGTTTACCTCAAACTAGCCTCCCTGTCATCTGTGTCCGTGAGCTTCCATGGCTTTACTAGAACTCCAGACAAACTTCTCCCACCAGTTCTGGTACCATCCAGCCAAAGCAGACGTGAACTTCAGACTAAGCCTGAAGCCTGACTGGGGTGAAGGCATGCAAATGGACTGCGTCATGTGACCCTGTCATCTTCCTCATCCTCATCATTTCAACTGTGTTTTTCCGAATTATGATTCGTTTTTTGTGATTTTGATGTTTTCCAGGGCCTGGAAACCTTACTATGTGCTATGTAACTGTGGAGCAACAGGCACAAGACCTTTACAGGGAACTGCGTAAGGCTTTACCGCACCACATCACGCACCAACAACTACAGGTATTCAGCTAACTATAGGAAGAAGCTAGCTCGGTGTTCCGGACATGGACATTATGGCAGAGACTGCGAAGAGACCACTGTCTGAGGAAGCGAGGAAGAGAAAGAGACAGAGTGGCTGATCAAGAAACCACAGTCAATTTTTGTGCAGTGGACCAAACGACCGGAAATGTGAGGGTAATCTGTAGCTTCCATAATCTGCATGGCACATGTGCACGTGAAGGGGAACTGGATTCTCTACCACGAGGGGCTCAAAGCACAGTCCGTGTTTACGACAGTGAGGCAAGTGAAATACACTCCGCAACTGTAGGGGGAGCCCAAGGGCAGAAAGACCAAACCTTGTGGCTGTAACGTTTGCATAATGCTGTTTTAAAAGTCATTTAAAAGGTCGTTTAATGATGGTCATGTGAATATCAGGCAGCATGCTGGCGCAGCGGGTAGTGCTGTCGCCTCACAGCAAGACGGGTCTGGGCTCATTTCCCGGCAGGGGGGGTCTGGGGTCCTTTCTGTGTGGACTTTGGAGTTTGCATGTTGTCCCTGTGTCTGCGTGGGTCTCCTCCCACAGCCCAAAGACATGCAGTCGGGTGAACTGGAGATGCTAAATAGCCCTGTAGGTGTGTGTGAATGTGTGTGTCTGCCCCATAATGGACTGGCAGCCTGTCCAGGGTGTTTCCTGCCCTCCACCCCATGAGTGCTGGGATAGGCTCCAGCACCCCCTATATGATCCAGAAGGAAAAGCAGCTTAAAAGATGAATGAGTCAGTGATAGTGTCCAGAATGTTTAGGCTGATCGGGAATGGTGTGCTTGTGGATAGCTTTCATCCACAAGCGCACCATTCCCGATCAGCCCAAACATTCTGGAGATGGTGCCGATACCTTAAACACCGCGGGAGGACAAAAGTCAGGTAGAACAGGAAGAAGAAGAAGAAGCTACACTCTGACAGATTTGGCTGGCTTCTCTAGCCCAGACCAGCGGCCGAGGCGCCTTGGCAGGTAGAACAAAACCTTGGCAAGGATCTTCTTCCTTTCTGGACCTGAATTTACCAACCCTGCTTTTGAGCAGCAGGGGTCTACAGCAGCATCTCCCAACCCAGGTCCTGGAGGCACCCTACCTTGCACACTGTAGTGCTTTCCCTGCTCCCAGCACACCTGATTCAACCTATCAGCTCATGAACAAGCGCCTTTCAGAGCTGCAGGGATGGTGTTAAAGCAGAGAACCCACTACAGTACGCAGGGCGGGACGCCTCCAGGACCAGGGTTGAGAAACATTGTGCCTTCGGCATATAGTGACTCCATGACGGGAGACTCTGAGAACTTGGGTTGGAGTTCCGAGTGCCTTCTGCTTGGAGCCCGAGGGCCGGACCCGCCCTATAGCTTGTAGTAGAGTTGACACATGAGGAGATGGGGTGGTGGTGGGGACTTTGAAGACTTCGTCACCGGAAATTGACGGTAAGGATGGGAATATAAAGGGCGTTAGCCGGGAAGGAGCAGGAGGGGACTCAGGCATGGACCTCCCCCTACAAAACCTCTCATTCCATAACTCCATACCGTAGCAGGGCAGGGGCAGGGGCATGGGCGTGTGGGTTTGGATGTGGAAAACGGTGTGCCTGCCAGGCAGCCCCGTCCTCTGTAACAGGAGCCCGGCCAGTCAACGGACACGGGCGTGTGGTGTGCCTGTTTACCGATTATTAAGCAGCCTGTCTTGCTGGACTAAACGCTGGAGTAAAATACCTTACCCCTTCTGACTCTCTCTCTCTCTCGACCAAAGATAGCCCCCCGCAAGGGTAAATTTAGCCCCCCCCGGTTGGCAGTTGCCAGGGCGGGAGATATATATAGCTTTACTCAAATGGCCAGGCTTGGGTTACTGATAAAGCACAGCTCTCTGTGACAGACATGCAGTCTGTGCCTCAGACATCCAATAACACGCACACAAACGGATCCACGGACACACGTTCCCGGCAACATGCACACACACACACAGTAATTGGCGGGTGTGAGATTTAAACACAACTTTCAGTTCCACACCTCATTAAATTAAACATGCAATCTGCACACTGAGGCTGATATCTGAGAGGAGCTGCCCCCATTTAGCCATGCTCTGCTGCATTAATCCTCCTTTCTGCACACGTTACTGTACGCTCTCCTAACGTTCACGCGACGACCGGTACTGTATTCAAACCTGCTGCTTACATTAAAGGGGAAATCCACCAGATCCACCAGACCTGCCTAATTTTGCTTTGATGACAGAGAAATTTCTTAACAGTGGTGGTGATGGGGTCACAATGTGTGTACAAATATAGCCATTTCACAATATCTGCACCCAG
>CM067478.1:38950209-38960994 GCA_034552555.1 Semaprochilodus insignis
CCATCACTCTGGAACAGGGTAAATCTGGACTCGTCAGACCACATGACCTTCTTCCATCGCTCCAGAGTCCAGTCTTTATGCTCCCTAGCAGATTGAAGCCGTGTTTGCCGGTTAGCCTCACTGACGAGTGGTCTTCTTAAGGCTACACAGCCGTTTAGTCCCGATCCCTTGAGTTCCCTTCGCTCTGTGCGTGTGGAGATGCTCTTCCTCTCACTATTAAACATCTCCCTGAGTTCTACTGCTGTTTCTCTACCATCTGATTCACCAGACGTTTAACCGATCGCCCATCACCATCATTCCGACCACATTCCTTCCTGGAAGATGATGTTCCCCCACCGTCCTTGCACTGTTCAATAATGCGCTGGACGGTTCTTAACCCGATTTTAGGAGTTTCAGCATCTCCTTAGATGTTCTCTCTGCTGGATGATAATAATTTGACCTTCTGAACCAGATTAACATCTTTTCCACGACCACAGGACGCGTCTTTCCACATGGTAGTTTAATAAATGAGAAGCTACTCACTGCAGCAGTTACGGTTAAATAACTTGTAACTTGTAAATAACTAGTGTATTTTGCCTATGACCATATGGAGAACCTCATACTAGGATCCTGGTGGCACAGTCACCCATGGTACGGGTTGATAATATACAAGTGACGTATCGTTCAAGGCCTACATTTCTGTACTGGTTCATCTGAGAGAGACTTCTCCATCTGCAGTTGAGCCATCACTCCACATCCACAACCACAGACAGCTCAGCATTCCACACAGACCGGAGGTCAAAGGCCATGTACACCATGCATGCTATTCAGACCCCCAGAGGGAAACGAGCCTCACCACACATATTTAGACACACAGCAAGCGCGACAAACACCACGCACACTGCTGCATATGAAGTGGCATAGAGGGACAGACAGGCCACATCCAGAGACGCGCACACTGCTGATTTAGTCTACCGATTTCTTAATCAGATAAGTGGAGTGGAGCTCTTCTCTCCCCGAAAGCAGTGCCGCAATCACCCTAGAGCGGTCTGGCATACGCTTTAAAGCCATTTGGTAGCGCTGAGAAACCCAATCCAATCACAGCCGTATAAGGACTCCCTTTAAAACGCATTACACAATCACATTCCGTGGCTTTCCAGAGCTTTTTTCCTGGAGCCCGACAGTTGCTGTTCCGTCAGGTCACACTGCAGACTCACTGAGAGCACACATGAAGGCATGATGCATGCCATTCTGGAGGCTCCTGCTATGTAACATACACTACCAGTCAAAAGTTTAGGCACGGTTACTCATAGAAGGCCTTCTGTTGATCTTAAAGCTTCACTGTAGAGTAAAAGTGAAGACACCAAACTATAAAACAGCCCTCATGGAATTATACAGTCCACCTTAAAAATTATACAGTCCACCTTAAAAATAGCCCTCATTTAATTATAAAGCCCACCTTAAAACCCTCCAGAATGGACCTTTACAGGAGGATGAACCAGCTTTCTTAACCTGCAGTGGAGCTGATAGAACAAGGTTTATTACTAAGCAGGTTTGGAGCAATTCTATTGGTCGGTCCCTCATGAATATTCACTAAACTGAAAGGAGAACTAGAGCTTTTACACTGTGCAGAAAAAGAGATCAAAGTTTTACACCACTAAATATATATTAGAGGTGGAGATATGGAGAAATATCATACTGTGGTACATCAAGAGGGTATGTGGGGTATCAGGGTATGTACTGGTTCAGACTCTCATCAGTTGGAGCTGTTCAGTGTACGACTGCAGAGTCTTTAAGATCACCAACTACATCAGGTTAGAGGGGTGTACCTAAACTTTTGACTGGTACTGTATAATAAAACAATATGTTTTCAGGAGTACAATATTTCCCGAGATTTGCTATGCTGGGACGCACTAAAAAGCACCAAAGGTGCCACATTTAATACACTATTACAGCTCCAGCTGAAGGGGAACCCCAACCACTTTTCTAAATCTCTGCATAATGAAGTGTTTGAGGTGTAAACAGGGTGATGCAGAGTGTGTCTTTATCGTGGTGGTGATGGGAACCAGGGGTCTCCATGTCTACAACACACATATAGACACTATATTTACTTTCTAAACCACCAGTGAACCTACACGTGTCTTCTGAGCGTATATACTGAAATGCTGATGACGGTAAAACGTGGTAAACATGGTTTTCTCTTGGGACTATGTGCCCCCAGAACACCCTGCATGGACTTCTCAGACAACGTCTCAGACACAGGGCAGCGTATTCATAACCATTCCCTTTAATACAGCTCAGAGGTGGACGTCTGGTTCCTATCACCACCACTGTCGATAATTCAGTTTCTCAATTAGAGCTATTATAGAACTATAATCTATAGATCATTGGAACAGATAATCGATTATTTGAATTATGAAGCGCTAAACTTCCAAATACCTCTTACGTAGCTGTCAGTCTAGCTTGACTAACAATGACCATAAAGATGAATACCTTATTCAAAACTTCACAGGAGATATAAAACACACCAACTGAAATTATTTGTCTAAAAATGGCAAAAGCTCAAAAGGCTGTTTTCCCGCTGTTCCGTGCCCGCACACCCCAATTTTACAATGCCATAAGATCACAGCCAGCGTGGAGTGAGGTGCTCTTTGTGAATGCAGCATGTTGGCTGGGATGTATTTAAGTCATACTGTACTGTGTCGGTGTGCCTGCTGGGATGTTAAGATGTTCAGTGTTCAGTATGTGTGTTTAATCTGAAGTTTATTGATTTTATTTTTAAAGCAAAATAAAATACATCCCAGACAGCAAAACTGTTCTGGCCCAAATCTGGCCCAAATCTGACCCAAAATTTCAGGTGGGTTGATGGCACTTGGGCGGACCGCTTCCGGTAGCAAGATGTAGGCCACATACGTGCCACATCAGGGCTATGCCTCAGTCAAAAGTAGGCATCTCTACTGTATCTGTGCCAGAAGTGGACCAGATCTGTTTTGGGACAGGTGGGTCAAATGCATGTTGAACATATGTGAGCCACCTTTGACTCACAGCAGACTGCCAGTGCCTAAGGTGGGCCAGCAGTGCCGTATCTTTTCCAGATGTGGCCCACATCCCCTTGGTTGGACTAAGTCGATTAATCGCCGCACCCCGATTCTCCTTAATGAAGCATTTCACAGCAAAACTCTCTGAATTACTTTATTTACACTGTTTAATTATGTAGAATCTGTTTTAAAATCAGTTAAATTACTAAATCTGCTCTCTATGTAACCAAACGGTCCGCCAAGGTTTCATCAATCAGTGATGATGTCCACCACCCAACCCTAAACCTTCAATGGCAATTCGAACAGATGCACCTCGATCGAGTACCACTGAAGGCTGAATAATCACCATAAAACACACCTGCCCCGCCCCCACCCCCACCATACCCACCACACACACAGCGTGTGGGATTAGCTTATCAGTTGGTTTAGCGAGATGTGGTGTTATTTCTGTGTCAGTGGCAACCTTGTTCCAGCTGTCTCCACATTTCATTCAGAACTATTTAAAGCTCCTACACTCACTACAACATACAGCCCAACAGCCCCTGCCGCACTCACACGCACACCTACTACTCACTAACCGCACCCTCTAACAGATAACAGCAATGGACAATGGCATCAGGCCAAGCCCACCTCGGCACAAACACACAGGGCTCAGTCACACGAAAGCTCCGGCACCGCACCGCTGTACAGATGAATGCTGATTGGTTGATGGAGCGCGCACTTCTTAAAAATGCTTAAAAATAGCATAAAAATAGATTTGATTTTTTAATCGCTGCATCAATAAAGCAATTAACCCGCAAATCGCCTACTGCACAACAGGAGCCCTAACTACTGTGGAATGCTAAGCAGCTGATCATTTCTCTTCCGCGCCACTATCATCCCCAGACTCAACACGTAAGCAACCACAGCAAAACAGAGATCGTGCCAGGCCAAATACCAGCATGCTGTTGCTTCACCATGCACACAATAAGGCAGGCACTTTTGCGGGGCTATTCAAAGCACCAACAAAAAAATAGGTGGAAAAAGTGGCACAACACCGACTGTGGGGAGGAAGGAGGCGGTGGAGGAGATGAATCACGTTATTGTGAGGATTATTTTATTTGAGCCGAGAGACTTTGTTGAAGCCAGTCCTTCTGGTGCAGATCTGTATCTGAGTCAAGGCATCTCTCTCTCTCTCACACACACACACACACACAAGCACGCACACGGACACCCCACAAACCTACACAAACAAACGAGTCATAACTAGCCCTCCCTGAGACACTTCACCTGGAAAACACAAGCGTGCAGGTAGGTGAACGAGGGACAGACCGATAGAGGGAGAGAAAGAGCATCAACACGAGCCATGCAGGTAGAAAAAGGAAACAGGTAAACAGAGGGAGGACACAGACATGAGAGCAGCTTTGGATACTTACACGCATTGTCCTGGGACGGTACAGGATCCATGCGACTCGCTGCAGCCCTGCTTGCAGATAGCTGCAAGAGAGAACCTCAGAGTTACAACAATGCAGCAAGTGGCCAGTTTATCAGAAACACCTGAATCCACTATATGGGCTTATAATTACAGACTGCAGTCAATCTGTCACTGCACAGTTCAGCAGCATTACTCCCTCTGGGCATGTGCTAATTAGCTAATTACAACTAAGCTAAGCACATGTGGTCAGAGAGCTAGTTTCTGAAATGGATCTGAGGTGGATCTTGTTCTGGCAGGTAAACAGTAAACATGTACTCAGTGAACCCTCTGAATAACGTTCCACTGACCCATAACTGACCCACACACACCACCATATTTCTCTCCTCTCCATGTAAACTGGGCGGTCCTGATCCTGGGTAACGCTTCTGTAAGCACTGCCCTGACCAATCACAAGGCTGACATCTCCGGCCCCGCCCACACAGAACAGTTTCAGAGTCAGAGAAACATAGCAAGCTAAAGCTAACTAGCACAACCAACAGCTAGCAAGCTAGACCTCCTACTCCTTCATTCCTTCACCATCACCAACACTGTTCCTTTATCCCTTCATTCCTTCATCCATCACCAACACTGTTCCTTAATCCCTTCATTCCTTTATTCCTACACTGACGTTGTTCCTTCATCCCTTTCTTCATTCATGTGTCCTTTCGTCTGCATGTTTGTTGGTCTGTGACTTGTTTGGTCCAGTTAGCGTCACATAAAAGCTGGATAATGATGTTAGTTGTGTACGAGGGGGCGGAGTAGGCTAGCAGTGTTGAACAGCTGTCAGTCAAGGTGCTCATTAGCCACGCCCACACAGTTCTCAGATCGAAACTTTTTAAGCAAAGAAGACAGAAGACAATAAAACACGCAGCTACTTTTTGCCTCTACTGTGATGATGCAACTGATTAAGATGGTCAAGGACGGGTTTGGACACTTTAGCGGTCATACTACAAACGGTATGTGGTCATTACCCAGAGACTTCAGAAGTCGACAGTCATGTGATGAAAGTTGAGTTGATTGTGAAAAATGAATAAAACCACTAAAACCACCTGAGGAAGGAATCCAACAAGCGGCTAAGGTGGCCAGTCTCCACAGGACAGTAACGTGTGACATGCCCTTTACCACGAACCCTGCTGGCCTTCAAGGAATTGAAGATATGAACCCTGGAGTGTCACAAATCTGAATCCGTCTTAGTCCGGAAAGCCAGAGTAATTCAAAGTGCCGTAACTCCGTGAAAGTAAGATTAACTGACTTCAAACTGTACAGGATTCCAGGGCGCGATTTCCTTCTTCACCCACACACGACTTTGTATCGTGGTCTTCAGGAAACCGGAGATAATGACGCTCAGTATCCCATCTTTAAAGCTCCGTAGATTGGCAAGAGGTAAAGTCCAACTCCACGGATCCGTAGAGCGTTTTGGGGAAACTGTATTTTTGTCATGATTCTTTTCAGCGATATTGTTATTGCCATCATAAAAGAGATCACTTTACATACCTTAAGCTTCACCTGCAAAGACCAGCGCGTCCATTTCTATAGGCTAACCTGCTGAACACTAATAGGCTAAATGTCCAAAAAGCTTCTGGAATATTAATATAACAATTATATATATCTAAAAATGTCCAGCCCAGCACTGGGCTGAATGCTATCAAATGCTCACAGCAACGTTCCAACCTCTAGTGTAAAGACTTCCCAGAAGAGTGGAGCCTGTAAGTGCAGCAATGGAGGAGCAATCTCCCTATTAACATCCTTCATTTCAGGAGGAGTACTGGAGGAGCAGACGCCTACGAACACCCAGACACCCACCTTTCATGCAGTCAGGTCCGGTCCAGCCCTCCAGGCACTGCTGATTCCCGAGGTGATCGCACTCGTAGTGGCCGAAGTAGTCGTCCCGTGGACGGCACTGCTTGTTGCACTTGCTGCTGTAGTAATGGCGGTCGCAGCGCACGCGTACGGTGTACTGGAAGCTGGCTGTCAGGCCGTTGTGTGGGATTACCTGGTGCTCATCTCCGGGGTTCATCTCCCCGCGATACACACTCCGCTCAATCAGCAAATCCTTCTCTGAAGACACACACACACACACACACACACACACATACGAACAGAACGTCAGTCAGTCAGTGGTTAAATACAGAACACTCGCCTTGCTGCCTGCACGTTATGTCTCATAAGTCGGTGCCTAGGAAGTACAGCGTGACTACCACCCGTGTCAGTGCTGGTGTACTTTCCTAACCTCAGCAGGCAGCGTTTTACACAGACATTGATGGGCTGACATGATCGGCTGCCTTCCCGCCTCAGAATCCCGTATAAGTACCCGGACAGCACAACTGTTCTGGCCCACATTCCCCATTTTTATCTGGCCCACTTGCCAGATGTGTTGACAGCACTTGGGTGGACCGCTACCGGTAGCAAGATGTGGGCCACATATGCAACACATCAAGGCCACGCCTCTGCCAAACTTAGACAACTCTGCTGTATCTGTGCCAGAAGTGGACCAGATCTGTTTTGGGACAGGTGGGCCAAATCCATGTTGTAAATATGTGGGCCAACTTCGGCCCCCAGCAGACATACTCATCTTTGTAATGTTAAGTGCTTGTTTGACGTTCACTGACACTGTCCTGTGTCACGGAGTCCGTGTTACAGTGCACAGTAGCCCGTCTGTATCCCCCCGAGGGGGTCCTGCTGGGTTTGCGAGGCTGCTATGAAGCCCCCGACTCACTCCTGGTGAATATTTGTATGGTTGGATGCCAGCCAGCTCCACCCCCATCCACAACAACAGAGCCTTCCAGAGCCTTCGAGGAAACGCTTCGATCGCCCCTAAGTGTTTATGGCTTCCCTTTGAGAGCGGCGAGGGTGACTCGGGGTCAAACGAGCGCCAAGGTCCCGGAGCGAGGGACGGCGGAGAATAGAAGCCTATAAGAGCGCAGACAGCGGCTGCACGGGCTCGATAACAGCGCAGTCTCAGCGCTTTCCTGCTTTACTCAAACTCACTCACTCACTCTGTCTCAGCCTCTCTCTCTCTCTCTCTCTCTCTCTCTCTCTCTCTCTCTCTCAGGAAGCAGAGTCTCAGACAGCTCGGGAGCCAGAGAGGAAATAATAGGGGGAACTGACGAGGAAGGGCAACCAAGGAAAGCTCTCTCTCTCTCTTCCATTGGCTTCACTCACTCTCTTTGTTTTCTCCCTGATTCACTTTCTCCCTGAATCAATCAGTCTATCCATCTATCTATCTATCTATCTGTCGCCCAGACACTCTCTCTCTCTCGATTCTCTTTCACTTTCTCTTGCACTCTTTATCCTCCAACTCTCATTCTCTCTTTCACACTCCCTCCTTGACTCTCTGTCTTTCTCTCGCTCTCTCTCTGATTCACAATCCCTAACTCCCCGTCTCTCTCTGTCCCCCCACAGACTCTCATTCACTCTCTCTCCCTGATTCTCTCTCTCTCCCTGATTCTCTCTCTCTCCCTGATTCTCTCTCTCTCCCAGACTCTCTCTCACTTTCCCTCTTTCCCTAATTCGCTCTACATCTCTCTCTCCGTCTCTCTCTGACTCTCATTTTCAGACTTTCTCTCCCTGATTCACTCTCNCCCAGACTCTCTCTCACTTTCCCTCTTTCCCTAATTCGCTCTACGTCTCTCTCTCCGTCTCTCTCTGACTCTCATTTTCAGACTTTCTCTCCCTGATTCACTCTCTTCCCGTCTTTCTTTCTCTCCCTGATTCACTCACCTCCACTCCGTCTCTCTCTCTCTCTGTCTGTCCCCCTCCTACTGACTCTCAATCTCTTCTTTACTCTCGTACTCTTACCTTCACCCTCTCTCTATTTCACTCTGTATCTCTCTCTCCCAATCTCTCTCTCTCTAACCTGACTCTCTCTCTCTCTCTCTCTGTGTTTCACTCTCTCTCTCCCTGATCCCTTTTTCTAACCTGATCTCCCCTCCCTCTCTCCCTCTCTCCCTCTCTCTCTCTCTCTCTCTAACCAGGACACCGTGTCCTTATTAAAATCCACAGCCGTGTTCAGGTGGGCATGGCCACACATCATTCAGTGAAACGCTCAATGAAACAACCCAACCAGTTGTGAAGCTCAGCCCGGTTTATTTAATCTGCCTTAATCTTAAACCAGCGCCAATGTGAGCTGCAGTTCGGTGCTCAGAACTTCAGATACTCATCTGACTCATTCATAAGGCTTATCATTCAGGAGCTACTGTAAATTACAGGGTACATATATACAATTAAAGTAGGAAATAAGGAGTGGACCCACGTACACACTGTCAGAACAAAGGTACTGCAGACCGTTTTAACCCATCCAGAGAACAAACACTGTAACTGAACCCTCAACAGCACCACTGTGCTCCTCACAGCTGCAGTTCATCTTGTTATCTAGGCCACACGTATACAGGCACAGTGTCTTGTGGAGATCTTCCCAAAGTCTACTGAACGTCTGCTGTGCTTCACTACGGTTCTAGTAGTGGGTGATGCTTATATAAGCACGTCCTGACTAACCCCAAGGCTAGCAGAGCTCAATCCGCCCGTTTGTTGAGTCTGAGCAAAAATCTGCTGGTATACTAAGAAACCTGCGATTCCATCACCACTCAGGAAGACCAGTAATCTGGCGCTGGAACTTCGGAATTATCTCCAACACCTCATAGGTAGGCTTGTACATATACGGCTATATGATCCTGATTCTCCCTGCCTGCGCCGATATGCTCACTGTGTTTATGTAGGGTCAGTTACTCATATACAAACACCAACAATAATATCCATAATCCAGATTATTATTATTATTATTATTATTATTATTTAAAATCTGTTATATGATGCATTCAAAACCGCCATTTGCAGCAAAACATTTCTGTGTTTATGTATTTGGGTGAATGTGGTTGTATGAATATTGAAGCACGTACATTCTAACAGAACCCAAAAATAAAATTATTAACATTGAAATTGAGCATAACGGGTCCCCCTTAATGGACTGCACATATGCACATCTGATTTTTTCCCCTAACTTACGAATAATATTGATATATATATATACAGATGATTAAGATATTAATTATATACATACTGCACACAAAATAATATAATAATTTAATGATTAATTTTCTAGGGACTGAAGACGTACTTGACACATACAGCTTTACTGTTTCTACACCCTTAAAGGGGAGGTCCAACAATGTTTTCAAAGTGTGAACAGTTGAATGGTTAAGGTGTAAGTGGTTTGATGTGAAATGCTTTCCTGCCTGGTCAGAACCGTTCGCAGTGGTGATGATAGGAACCACACGGCTGAAGTGTGTAATGCCTCTATGAGGGATCCTACAGGTAACCATGTGATTACATAAATCCCCCTTACAAACCTCAGCACACAGAGAGCTTCACCCACGAAAAGCATCTGATTCATCAACGTACCCCCATTTACACAAACACTGCCGTCTGCATCAGCGACCTGACCATTTCTGGTCAATGGAGATTCTACACACTGCGTTAATCCTGCCAAAAACGCAAGAACCTCTTAAAACTGCAGGGGAACGAGCTCTGATACCCTTCTGTAGGCTGTTTGACCGTTAGCCAAGGTGCTTTAAACCCCCCTCCCTCCTCCAGATTCCCTCCCTGAATACTCCATCAGGCTCCACACCCCTCAGCCTCTTCCATACATGGACACGGGATTCGAGAAATAGAACGAGAGGCTTTGACACACTGTCCTCATTTCCGCCCAAAAAAGAAGCCGACGCCGTGTTTCACATCAAAATGTGTCACCCCCGTTTTTTCCCTCCCTCTCCTCCTCTCTCTCCCTCATCCTCTACTTGAAAAAGGGAAAGAAGTAGCACTCGTCGCCTAATTCGTTTCCAGCAATTAGTTATAAAAATACAGACCAATCATTCTCCCTCTCTAAACTGAAGGAGACAATTACAGACTGTTACTGGGGAGAGTGACCGGGTGGGGCACGCTCGTACACACCAGTGTAGGTCTGAATATGCACCACTGTGTGTGTGTGTGTGTGTGTGTGTGTGTGTGTGTGTGTGTGTGTACAAACAGGGAAAAGCAGGACTGAGCATGTGCATATACAGCACTGTGCAAAAGTCCACCGTTCATTTAATTACTTTCCAGTGGAATAACGACCTTACAGCAGACCTACACACTCACCATCAAGAGAACAGCTGCACCCAGAAGGAATCAACCAACAGGAATGAAACTTGGTGTGTAGGTTTGACATCGTGAGACATGATTCAAGTTTCACACTCGGCGGCACGTGTGACGTAAGCAAGGACGGGTCTTATCTCCGTACCTGACTGACCCAACAGCCACGATTACAGACATCCAGCGAGC
>CM067478.1:38961494-38981616 GCA_034552555.1 Semaprochilodus insignis
GGGGGGGGCTGGGGGGTACTTTTCTGAATGAAGACGTGTATAATTAAGATCTCGAGTGTTTACAGGGTGTAAAATGGTTCTGTATTTTTATTACTGTGTAATATTCCAGACGGTACGTGTGACAGCAGCATCGGTCGCGTTGTTTTACACTGAGCTGAACTGAGAACAGTGTTAACAGGTGTGTAAAATAAAAAGTCAGTTTTACACTTTTAGAAAAGCGGTTGTTCTCTGGTCAGTGCTGTGGTCAGTGTTCTTGTCTGTGTTCTGTTGGAGTCCTGCTCCATTCCCTGCTCCGGGTCCTGCTCCGTGTCTTTGTCAGTGTTCTGGTCTATTTTGTGGTCAGTGTTCTGGTCAGTGCTGTGGTCAGTGTTCTGGTAGGTCAGTAAAGCTGAAGTTAGTCGGCCTCTACCATGTTTTGGTCTGTGTTCTCCTTTGTGTCCTACTTAGTCTTCTGGTCAGTGTTGTGGTCAGTGTTATGGTCAGTGTTCCTAGTGGTTGTTTTGGTCGGTGTTCTCATCAGTGTTCTGGTCAGTGCTGTGGTCAGTGTTCTGGTCTATTTTGTGGTCAGTGTTCCGGTCAGTGCTGTGGTCAGTGTTCTGGTGGTCAGTAAAGGTGAAGTTAGTCTGCCTCGTGAGCAGCTGTTTAGGCTGGAACTATGACTGAAGTGGACTCCTTGTTCAGATTCCACCATCATCGCTGCAGCAGCTACAGGAGCCGGAACATGTACATGTCGTATATGAGGCGCATGTGCTGCCAGACAACATAACAGGACAGGATTATCCCATATGGACTTGCTGCATTACCTCATAACCCGTGTTCTGTGTTTAGACCTGGGAGAGCTGTGTAGCTGGACTAGCAGGTCATGCTCAGCGACTAGGGGAGCTGCAGGCCAGGCTAAAGCAGCCGATCCAAGAAACGGAGGAGGAGCATCGTTTCATTAAGGTACTGCTGGAATCATTATTTGATTTGGTGCTAAAAATGAATTAATTACTTTCATTTTTGCATGCGGTGCGATGGGAAGTATGTTAACGCTAAGCTAAGGCTAGTGCACATAAACATTTTTGATCGTTCGAGATTAAACCCAGACATTTTAAAGCTCATAAAATGAAACTTATAACAGATATTAATATGTATTTTACCTTCTATGTCGTATTCACGGTCACTGAGGTAAGCTTACCGCCCAAAAAACGAGCCCCCTGTGACTGAACCGTACCTATCAGTGTGTAACCCACCAGCTCCAATAACAGCTGGGACTGGATTCGGCATGTACTGGACAAGTTTCTGGATGTAGCCACATCAATGTTCAGACACTCTTACATCAAAGAATTGGTCAGTTGGTCCAGATTTGTTGGATGCCTTCCCTGGCACTTCACTGGTTGTTCCAGATAGTTCCCACAGATTTCCAAGAGGATTCAAATCTGGGAATTTTGCAGGTCAGTCCAGATGTGCAAGTGCTCCTCCTGAATGTCCATCATGCCAATCAGTCACATCTGCAGCCCTGTGAACACCAGAACAGTCATCTTGGAATACCGGGATAGGAATGTTATGTTCCTCGGTAAAATGATAAGCATAAGGGAAAACCTGGTTGTTCCAGCAGCTCAGTGTGGTTTAAATCTACCTTCACTTCAACCAAACACCCCCAGAACATCACAGAGGTGGCTCATGTTTTGTTCTGGGAGCTGATCTAGAACTTCCAGGCTTCCAGACACCTGTGGAAGATCAAGATGTACGTATGTATGTATTACGCTGGAGGTTAATCTCATGAATAAGGCCTCTGAAGGCCTAGAAGGTGCTGAGAATTCCCAGCTGATGCAGTTTTAGTTATATACCACCTTTTAAAACATTCAACAAGATTCAGCCACGTAAGCGGAGCTGAATATCTTCATTCATACATAAAACGACAGACCGCTTATTAAAATGACAACGGAGGAAAGCAATAATAGGTGGTTATGTTATCCTGGAAGGCCCAAATCCTATTTAAATAGACTGTTTAGAAAGTGGCAGCCGTTCTGAGGTGTACTTTGAGCTTCAAGATTCCTCTGATCAGAATCTGAGAGAAGTCTGAATGTATCTCGAGGCTTAGGCTAGAAGCTATAGTGCTACAGCTATAGGCAGTGTGGACGGAGCGGCTGTTGAACAGGAAGCTCCTTATCTTGATGAAAAGCTCGGATGATTGATGTGTATGATCCCTGTCTGGCTGGGAAGTTGTCTTGTCAAAGCCGGCCTGACCAGCTGAGCCCAGCTGATAAGATCTGCCCCTCCCTCCAGACCTACGGATCATCTGGTCGTTGCTATGTGCAGCTGAATAGTAACGGCTAATGCAGGAGCAGCTTCTTTAGCTAGCCATGGTGTGGAGGCTTGAGACAACGGGACAGACATTAGCAGATAAGAGAGGGCAGTAGCTAAGGAAGAAAGCTGTAGCTAAGGCTAGTCGTCGTGCTAAGATAAAACATGGCCTTGTTAGCAAGTTAGCATGTTCAAAAGGATGCTAGCAGATAGCTTGGTACACTGCACTACTAACTACTCATCACAATGCAGCCCTAATAAACATATCAGATACAGATACAGACACAGACACCTCTGATTCCTAAAGGGTCCGTATTTATTCGGGTTGTGTTGTGTGCTGTATGGGAGGGTATATACGGGATTAGCCTCGTGAATCATCTGACACTCACGTCAAACTGTGTTGAGCTGTTGAGTAATCTTGGATTCGCTTATGAGGTTTCGGACACCGTATGACCCGTTTACCCATAGAAGTGGACAAAACCACTTATGTAGCTAATCTGACAGTAGCAGCAGCTGAGGAGGCGTACTGACCACAACACTGACCAGAACATGGACCAGAACACTCACTACAACACTGACCAGAATACTGACCAAAACAAAGACCACAATACTGACCAGAATACTGACCACAGCAATTACCACAACACTGGACCGAACATGGACTAGAACATGGACCAGAACACAGACTACTACACTGACCAGAACATGGATTAAAACACATGCCAGAACATGGACCAGAACACTCACTACAACACTGACCAGAATACTGACCAAAACACAGACCACAACACTGGCTCAAACATGGACTAGAACATGAGACAGAACCCTGTTTACAACAC
Organism: Semaprochilodus insignis; assembly: GCA_034552555.1. Taxonomy (NCBI): domain Eukaryota; kingdom Metazoa; phylum Chordata; class Actinopteri; order Characiformes; family Prochilodontidae; genus Semaprochilodus; species Semaprochilodus insignis. Next base: position 38,964,620 of record CM067478.1, read on the forward strand.
TGACCACATCACTGACCAGAACATGGACTAGAACATGCACCAAAACATGGACCAGAACACTGACCAGAATACTGACCAGAGCATAATTCACAACACTGGACCAAACATGGACTAGAACATGGACCAAAACACAGACCACAGCACTGGCCAGAATACTGACCAAAACACAGACCAGAACACTGACTACAACACTGACCAGAACATGGACCAGTAGTATCCATCCTGAACTTTCTCCAACTTTGGCCTGTTGTGTTAGGTAGATTAGCTTCGTAGCAACATTCAGACACCAAACACGACCAAACCACATTCAGGGAAACTGGAACTTCAGGGAACTTCACTTTCTGGAAAACCTCCTTTAATGAAAGAGTGAAAGTCTCATACCAGCCTGAAAGGTGGGCCAAACACCAGCAGCTTTCATCATCCTCTCAACCCCATTATGGGCTTAGTCTCGTCCCCCCCAACCCCACCCCCCCAGCCCCAGACTGCCTTGAGACCTTAATCCTGTTGGGACAGGACTCTGGGGGCGGGGCAGAGAGACAGGGAGAGAGAGAGGGAGGGCCAGCAAGGGAGCGAGAGAGCCTGTGAGTGAATGCTTGAGTGTGAGAGAGAGAGAGAGAGAGAGAGAGAGAGAGAGAGAGAGGAGGCTGGACGTGTGGTGGAGGTTTGGCCGAGCGTGCGGTAAGAAAAGGCTTTAAGTGCCCCGCGGTAACAGTAGTCGTGTTATGTTATGCAGGAGATTCAGGACTCTCTGGACGACTGGGCAGTGAGTCTGTCTGAACTGGACACCATGAAGACGGACCTGTCCCAGTACATCATCACCGAGGACGTCCTGCTGCTGCAGGAACAGGTGGACCATCTGCACTGCCAGTGGGAGGAACTCTGCCTAAAAGTGAGTGGAATACTGAAACTGGACGGAACGTTAGGGAAAGAATGGGGAAGTTATGTGGTCGAAGAAGTGGAGGAGTAACGGCATGGAGAGGAGGGATGAGTCTAGCTCCAGGAGTTAATTCAGTGTGATTCCTCATGAAATGATTCAGTTGCAGTTGATTCTTTAGATTCAGTGATTTAACTATGAGTTGATTTCATTTGATGCTGTAGGAAGTGATTCAGTGCATNTAGCTCCAGGAGTTAATTCAATGTGATTCCTCATGAAATGATTCAGTTGCAGTTGATTCTTTAGATTCAGTGATTTAACTATGAGTTGATTTCATTTGATGCTGTAGGAAGTGATTCAGTGCATAATGAAATGACTAACTTACAGCCCTGCTCAATTCTTAAAGATGATATTTGGTGCATCAGGAATTTTACAGCAATTCCTTGGAATTCTATAAGAAATGATTGTCATGAAACCTCAAATAGCAGTAGAAAATGAATCAGTGAATCATGAAGTCTCAAATATCACTGTGATATAGTTTGATTTGTTCGGATTTCCATCATGAAATCTCAAATTTAACTGCAATTTGTTTACATTCTCAATTTAAATGTTTGGTTTTGCCAAGAAATAAGCTTTATTACACTTTACTGAATGCTGATTTAAATAATTCAAATTGGTTGTAGTCAGTTATGATCCTTTAATTGGTATACAGTTCAGTTCTTAAAATATTAATTAGTGCTTCAGGAAATTTCAAGTTGCACAGTGATTCAGATCAGTTCATGATTCAGTGCATTATGAAGTGCTGAATATCACTGTGGTTCAGTCTGATTCTTTGGGATTCAGTGTTTTTTAGTAAACAATCTGATCATGAAATCTCAATTTCACATATAGAAATAGTCTGAGAATTTCTATTTTATTTCTGTTTTAGACATTAGAAATTAGCACATACTCTACTGAATATTGTCACACTTAATTCTCATTTACTGAGTTTGTGTTTTTTTAATATCTAAGTATGTCGGATGATGTGGCGTGTGTGCGCACGCGTGTTACAGGCAAGCCAAAAGCCAAGACTAAACATCAAATCTGGATTCTTTAATAGGCTAAAGGTCGTCCGACCCGGCCACGTGCTGCCGCGGCAGTTTCGATGGCTAGTTCAAAAACAAACAACCTGTGTGCAGGAATTCAGACTATTTCTTCAGAGATGAACAACATGCCGCTCCTAGTGCAGACAGGCCTTTGAACTTGTTTCTGACAACAATAACAACACAACTGAATATATAACCTATATAACCTATAACCACAGTGTATATCATTAATACCTGTAACGGTATTACAGAACCGCACCACTCGTACCGCGCTGTACTGTATCATGGGTTTAGATTCTGTCTGCACATGTGGGACAGACTCCAGAGTGTGGAGAAGGCTTGGGACATGGCAGGTCATGTTTTTGGGTGGGGCCTTTGAGCAAGGGGCCGGGGGTCGTTAGCATTGGAATGGGGGAACAGATGGTAGAGAGAGAGTGGAAAAGAGAGAAAAGAAAGAGGGGGTGAATAGGAGCAGGAGGAGCAGGAGGAGCAGGAGTTTGGGGGCCCTTTTGTTTGGGAAATCACACACTCCCTGTCGCACGCTGACGTGTGAGTGACTCGGGGGTAGAGGTGGTCGGGGGTGGGGGTGGGGAGGGTGGTGTGCTAGGAAAAACAAGGCAGCTGTTGCATTTGTGCGTAAGGAACTTCTGCACTTGCATTAGCAGCGTTAGCCTGTCGCTAGAATCGTTAGTCGTTTGAGTGGCAGTCAGTTCATCATCTAATGGACGCGTCTCTACTGGCTGTATAGTTCAGAGCCTGCTGAAACTGTATGTGTGTATCCATTTCAAAAACACACACACATAACTTTACAGGACAATTAAAACTTTTGATGTAATTTACTGACATATGGGATGTATTTTTATTACTATTATAGTTTATATATTATACATATACATTTATACATGTATACAGTGTGTATATATATATATATATATGTGTCTGTGTGTGTGTGTGTGTGTGTGTGTGTGTGTACATATGCAATACATACAAGTACATATAATAAGTGCATATAATATTATTATTATTATTATTATTATTATTATTATTATTAATAATAATAATAATAATAATAATAATATATGGGTGATTACATGTATAAGACATAAAACATATGCAACATATTCTTACCACATATAGACAATAACATGTATATATAACACATACATCACTTTACAGGACAAGGCAAAACTTTCATTCAAGTTAATGACATATGACATGTTTGTCACAGTCAAAACAAAACCTATATATAGTCACTAATGCTGTATATGATTACCTTTAGATGCTAACCCACGTATAATACATAATTCACAGCACATCCTGATGTTTGTTTGTTTTTTTGTTTGTTTGTTTGTTTGCATGCAGGTGACTCTGCGTAAACAGGAGATTGCTGACCGGCTGAACGCCTGGATCATCTTCAATGAGAAGAACAGGGAGCTGTGTGAATGGCTCACTCACATGGAAAACAAAGTGGCTCACAGCGCTGAACTCAGCATTGAGGAGATGGTGGAGAAGCTGAAGAAGGTGAGAACTCAGGATACAGCCCGGGGACACATGGGCCGCTTGACCCGAAGGCCTGGAGTAATGAGTCTGCTCCTTCACAGTCCTGGATGAGTCTGCTCTGCCTTATCCATGACTTCCTCCCAGGAGGAACTTCTGCACCACTGATTTACAGTTATATGAAGCCGTACAGAGCCAGTTTCACATGTGCACAGTCTTTCTAACATGCTGCTTTGATCTTTGCATATTCACAATTTGTTAGATGATCGGTGAACAGAGCAACATGATGATTCTTAGAAGACTGAGGAAGCAGTGGAACGTCAAGAGTGAAGCTTAAATAAAAATTAGAATCCATATTCTCTTGTTTTTAAAAACACGGATATGAAACCTAGTAGGTAGAAAATCACAGGGTGTTCTCCATCAGGTAATAGCTTCTGGTTGTTGGTTCCAAAACTTAAAAAATGAGTTCTGTATAGTTTAAGAAGTTCTCAGTACACATTGTATTTGAATTTACTGAGTAAAATATCAGCAGTTATGCATAAGCCTTAAACATAAGACGTTTTGAGATGTTGAGAAGTTGCTGGATGTTCTCTGATTCGATTAACACTAGGCCTCGCACTGTTCTAAGGCAAGTTCTAAGGCCAGATGTCCCTCCAGCAGCAGCAGCTCTGTGTTTACCTTTCACAAGTAAACAACAGCTGGAAGACAATATGCTGACCCTCAGCAAAAACATACAGAGGGTCAAATGTCAAATGGAGACAGTATAGAGGTCGGAGAGAAAACCAAACAGAAGCAAGTATCAGCCGAAGCTGCACTGAGAAACTCATATGAGCTAAAAGTAGCTTTCAGTATGTCATTTGTTGTTTAATTCATGAGTTTAATGAGCTATTGAACTCTTCAGATGTCGTCGGACCACCCTGTCCTTCTCTAGAAGGGACGTTTCCACATCAAACCCCCCTGAAGAACTTTGTAAACCGTCTTAATGGTTTAATAATGCAGAAATTTCAAAATACTGGTGGGATTCCCCTTCAAACTGCAGCTGGAACTGAGCATCACAAAATCAGCCGAATGGGATATCCTGGAAAAACACGGGAACTACTGAAGGAGAGATCAATTTTGTGATGACCAGCATGACCAGAAAGGAAGACTATGGGAACTTTAAACCAACAGATCAATAGAGATGAAGTCAAGCTCCAGCTAGAACCATGAAACGGTTAGAACCACCAAACCATCACAGACTGTCTGTAGCCTACACCGTGCCCCTCTGATCCAATTCACGGGTTGGCTTCCTGCTTGTAGACCTTTTGGCCAGCCTCATGAGAAAGCTCAACTGTAGCTTGCATCTAAGTGAGAACTTGGCAGCAGAAGCTAATTTGAGTCACGGAGAGAGAACAATACTGGCAGAGGAACGTTAGAGGACGAGTTCGGAGTGCTTAAACATCTCAAGCCTCAAGTGCATGTGCCAGCTCTGTAGCCGCCGCCGTATTTCCTCTTCTTCATGTGAATCGTTCTGTTTCCTTCATCCTCTGCAGGACTGCATGGAGGAGATTAACCTGTTCAGCGAGAATAAGACTCATCTGAAGCAGCTGGGGGAGCAGCTCATCAGTGCCAGCAACAAGACCAAGGAGACCGAGGTCAACGACAAGATCAAGGACATCAGCGACCGCTGGCAGCACCTGTTCGACCACATAGAGGCCAGGTAAGACCTCAGAGAAGGCTCACGTTCATCGTTATGGTGGTAGAGTCTAAAGCTTGGTTCAGCTCAGAGCGTATATAAGGAGGAACTGGAAAAGTGGGTTCCCTGAGGAGAACACAGAGGGATTGTGTAGCTTAAGCTGGTTGCTAGCCGGTGCCAAAAAATGAATGGGGGTCTATGGGGGCGTGAATAAACAACACATAGAGGAGTGTAGATCAGTACGTCTGTGGATTCTACACACTGCTGTCAAATGTCTTTCAGCATGGCAGTGTACACATGACATGTTACAATGAAATATAACTTTTAATGTCAACCAAACGTTACAAACTAGCAGTTTAACTCTGTATCCATCTAAATCTGTGTACGGAATTACAGAATTGGATGTCAGACCACATAGACAGTTAAACAGGTTTTCGTTGTCTTGTTATTTAGTCAGAACCATGTAGAGAAAGAGAGAGAGAGTCGCGTCAACTCGCGTTCTTCCCAATGGACCTTTTTTTTCCAGCAACGGCGGATCGTGGAGCCTCTCAATAGTTCCCGGAAGCTAGCAGTGATAAATAGCAGTAGGTGCAGCAGAATGGACGTTTGTGATGCACTTTCAGGAACTAAGACGTTTAAACACCCAGACTGTAAATTATCAGCACATCTCAATCAGGTTAACATGTGGATTAAAGCACGTTAGTGGATTATCTCCCACTAAACTGATAGATCTAAGGAACGCTAACAGCTAACCGATTGGGCTAGCATAAGGTTAGCCCCACATAGCATTAGCCACTTTAGCCACGTTAACTCTGAATCTCCTTTTCTTAATGCCATCATATCCACTGCTGTGGAATATTTGTAATACAGCGATATTAAAATGGATTTAAATCATATTCTAGACTTCCAAACACGTAACTGACTGAATGTAGGATGTAGATAAATGCATTACTGACTGCTAATGACCAGAAATCGCGGTTCTCTCTGTTTAGGCTTATCCATTCAAATTACCCAGCGATTATTTCCGGGAGCTGTCTAACGTCTACATGGATCACGTGACTGTAAAGCATTTATAGGAGTGGAACTGTCAGTCCGTCAGAGTATGAACACATTCCGAAAGTTCTTTAAGGAACCTCAGAGAGAGGTGTGCACATTAATCAGCTCTTCAGTCTAATCTCAGATCCAGTCTCAGTAGCGAGGCTTCGGGAACAGCTGAAACGGCCATTCCAAAGGCTTAGCTATTACGCTCCATAGCTTATTCCTGTATGACATAACAGGACTGGACATGGATGATGTAACCAACATGGTCGGGACTCCTACAGCACTGGTGTTACTGCACAGTGACTCATTACTGTCAGATGCACTTCTTAAGGATTGAAATGCATTTACAAACAGAGGAGATGAAAGTGATACCGGGCACACAGGCACATACAGGATGTTAGGATATGGGATAACGTGGCTGAAGGGGATGGTCTTCCAGTTTAGCACTGGGAATCTTTATGAATCGTCACACCCTAGCCTTAAAATACGGGCTGTTAAAGGGAAACGCCACTGAAACGTCAGTGTTTGAGATGTAAACAGAGTCATTCAGAGCAGTTTGGTGTGACATGGTTCATTGTAGACAAATGTACCAACTCAAAAGTCCTTGTAGTGGTGGTGATGGGAACCAGATGTTGCTACATCTGTATCATAAGTAATCTATAATAGTATTGCTCATGGGGTTTCTGTATGGCACGGTTATCTCTTACAAAGGGACAGAATTCAGGCTTCAAAGCTGCTAATACTCTTTATAGCTGTGCAACATTCCGTTTGTCCTTTGTTATGTCTGTTATGATAGATTGAATCCGGCATATAACCGTTGGCTGCATAGAGGCTGATTGTTTTTTGCTGGCATTGAAACAGGTAGCCGTGGAGAAAGCGAGGGAGGAAAGGAGAGAGAGAGGGAGAGAGACGACTGAAAGCCAGTGCTAATGAACAGAGGAAGCTTAGAGTGGCTGAAGAGCTACTACACAAGACAGTATGGGTCCTGGGGGAAGAGGAGGGGGGGGCGTGTCCTCCACTTGTAGAATGGACAGATGGCTGGCTGTGGCCGACTGTGACTCTCAGCCGGCTTGTTGTTTTCCCGCGAGTGTCTCTTGCGCTCACGTGCTCTCACTCCGTCTTTCCCAGGCCTTATATCTGTGTCCGTATCTGTATCTCTGCCGTTGCGTCACCAACTGGTTCCCTCACTTTTGTGAGCTTCAGCTTCTAGCGCTCCCCCCTCTATTTGTTCTAGCCTAGCTTCTTAGTCTTCGTATTTGAATGCAGGAAAGGCTCTCCCTCTTAATCCTTCAGATCGCAACAGATTCTCACTGTTCTCTCTCTGTGCTGTCAGTTCAGTCCAGTTTAGCTTGTATTGCTCTTATAGCCACTCACTATGTCTACATGCACAACAACATGCACAATCTACATGCACAATCTACATACAGTCTACATGCAGTCTACATGCACAGTCTATATGCACAATCTACATACAGTCTACATGCACAGTCTACATACAGTCTACATGCAGTCTACATGCACAGTCTATATGCACAATCTACATACAGTCTACATGCACAGTAGTCAAATCTAGTAGTAATGCATTCTGAAAAGCATCTCCTCAAAGTCCAGTATCTGACTGTTTACTCCACTACGTTATGGCCAAATCTGTTCTTCCTTTTGTCTTATGTGAGCATAAAAACTTAACATGTCCAAATGAAATAAGGGTGAAGCGAGCCCACCAATCAGGGTACAGAGGCCCTGTTTGGACCTGTTGGACAGAGCTTGGTTCTAGCTAATGAAAACTGTTCTCCTTCAGTGTTCTACGCTTACGACCATTTGAATAGACACCAGTGTCAGACTAACTAATGACCTTCAACCACAAGGCAACACCATATCTGATCTGAACACCCAGACCGTGGCCTCCAGCTCCAGCTCTGTTTGCTGTTTAAGGGTTGATGGAAAGCTAAGACAGGCTTTGCAGGCGCAGCGAGAAGCTAAAAGTGGCTTTGTGGATCAGTAGGTGAGGCGGCACGAGACTGCAGACAAACCTGTACAGTACTGTAGAGCACTGTGCGAAGGTCATAGGCAGCCAAGAAGTGGTTTAAACCTCTCTGTGTGGGGAGATACTGTGGTTTTAGTTTAACTGTAGAATATACTGCATGCGTTTGTTCAGTTCCATCAGCAGCTTTAGATATTACTGGATGGCGCAAATAGTGGAGCTTCCTCGAGGAGATCTTTTGAAATGGTTAAACTAACACTCACTTACACCAAATCACAGAGTAATCTTTATTTTGTTTGGGTGTTTTTTGTAAAGTTATTGTATTTTGAGGAAATGAGCGCTCACCATCCCGATAAATGACTTTATTAAAGATGTTTGCAGTGAACTGTATATATAAATACACTGTATATGTCATTGTATTCAGTAAACACACCTCAGATCATACGTGTCTGAGCAACACCTCAAATTTCTGAAACTTTATAGGAGAATAAAACAAACAACTCCTTTAATTTATATTATTTATTTAATTCCAGGTAAATGTTCACACACGAGAGGAAATCCAGCCTAAACCAGGAAACTAGAGGAGTGGTATACCAGATGGTTGCTAGGGTGCCGCTATACTGTTGCTATGGTATCCCAGATGGTTGCTAGTGTGCTGCTAATATTTTGCTATGACATCCCAGATAGAGTGTTGCTGTGTGGTTGCTGTGGTATCCCAGGTGTTTGGTAGGTAGTTGCTATTGAATTCCAGATGGTTGCTAGGGTGTTGCTGTAGTGTCCCAGGTGGCTACTAGGGTGTTGCTAGGTGGTTGTTATAGTATCCCAGACAGTTGCTAAGGTGTTGCTAGGTGGTTGTTATAGTATCCCAGATGGTTGCTAAGGTGTTGCTAGTTTTTTGCTGTGGTATCCCAGATAACTGCTAGTGTGCTGCTATACTGTTGCTATGGTATCCCAGATTGTTGCCAGGGTGTCGCAGTGGTGTTGCTATGGTATGCCAGATAGGGTGTTGCTATGTGGGTGCCATGGTCTTCCAGGTGGCTACTAGGGTGTTGCTAGGTGGTTGCTGTGGTATCCCAGGTGGTTGCTAAGTGGTTGCTACGGTATTCCAGGTGGTTACTAGGGTGTTGCTGTTGATAGCTCCTCCCACCTTCAGTATACATCATCAGAAGGGGATTTTTGCAGCCTTTAAACTGTGCACTCACACCACTGAGCAGTCGCCACATCACAAGGGTTGGATTCTTCATTTCGGCTCAGTGTCTGGTGTTTGTGCGTGGTGTAGTAATCGGAGCTATACGGTTTTAATGTGACGATATTCTGATTATATATTTCCTCTTATCATATGTGTGAGCCTTCCTTCACCGTGAGCTCATTTGTTTTCAAGACATCATGGGATGTTTTCACAGCTCCAGCAGGCCCAGACTTGTCTCCGCATAGCTTTGCATGGACGCAGGGTTGGTCAGCAGATGGGTGGGTGGTGTTGTGCGAGTGTGGGCGTGTGTGCTGTCGACTCTACAGCGGAGATTAGAGGAGTTGACTCGGGCTCGTCGTGCGCTTTTGTCGCTTAAAATCACAGGGGTTGCTGGGTCACCCCTCTGGCATTCACACACACACACACACACACACACACACACACACACACTCAACACACTCAACACACACACACATATATACACACTCAACACACACACACACAACACACTGGGCAGCTGCCGTCTGGTGACTCAGACCTTTGTGTCCATCCACAGTCCCGTAAGTCCTCTGTCTACAGCATTGTGCCTCCTGGCCAATTAGCTTCAGTCTCCTGCTCCTGTTCTACTCTCCCATTGGCTGAGAGATTGGCAGGCATTGTGTGCTGAGGAGCGTGGCGTTCACTTGGTGGGAGGCAGATGTTATGCTAAAATCTCCTCCCACACACACACACACACACACGCCCAGGTCCTCACTGCTGCCCACTGCTTGGCTTTGAGTTTTCAGTCTTTAACAAGACAAACTCAGTTAAGGAAAAGGCCCCCACAGGACCCCCACAGGACCCCCACAGGACCAGAGAATATTTGTGGAAATGTCAGGAGGACGTGTGGTGTCCCGAAACTTTCTGATGGGCAGGCTGTGTACAGATGTGTGTAAGCAGAGCGAGTTTCCCCTCAGAGGCTGAGATAAGAGGATTTGGGTATGAGTCCACACTGCATTGTCTCTAATCCTCCGTGCATAAACGAGCTGAATGGAGATTGAGGTGCTGACCTGATGTGAAGGCAGAGCGTGGAACGGGCTTAACACGGAAAAGTGTTCATCCTCTCACAGCGCCGAAGCCTGCTTCAGTGTTTCTGGCACACGCCGCATCATTACCGTCTCATGGACAGGCAGGCATCCAGACTCATTAATACCCGGGCCATCAATAATAATAATAATAATAATAAAACAACCATTAAAATGTGCCTTCGGATTAATCTACAGTGATTGGTTGCCAGCTTTTCTGATGGACCCTTTCATCTATAAGTACTTTAAAATGGTTAAAACAAGTGTAAATAGTTTAAAATGGTTTAAATGGTTAATTTACATACAGTACAGAAATTAATCTGACTTTTTGTACATGCCACTTGTAACCGCAAACATGGGCACGTTGGTGAGATACTGCTGTGTGGGTTTCCTTACTTGAAGCTATTATGACTGTTGAGTTTTTGCTGAGATTGTTTATTTAGCTTATTCGTAATGTATTTCAGTTCTGCTGGACCGTGTGTACTGTTGTACAGCACATGGTTTTTGCCGGGTGTTGCGTCAGTGTTGTTTGCGTCTCTTCTGCTGTCGCCACAGAGATGGCATTGGCTGGGTGTTTTCTCTGGACTGGGTAATCCGGTCAGGTGAGGTTTAGGTTTAATTAGCTTTAGCTTTCTGAGCCTGAGTTCAGGATGAACTGTGTAGTGCCATCCAGCTGGACTGTCCATGTGCCACTATAAACACCCCCAACACACACACACACACACACACACACACAACACACACACATGTTTGTTTTTAAGCACTTTCAGGCCCCAAACCAAGGTGTAGTCTTAACCTTCAATGCCGAACCAACTTCAGAATGACTGATTGTGGGAGCTGTGCTCTTTAATTGAATGTAGGTTTTCAATGTAGCAACCACCCAAAGTTTGCAGTCACGTCGAGTATACTGGCAACATTCTAGCAACCCTGATAGCAAGAGGATAGCAGTGACAACAAACCGCTACAACAAAGCACTAACAACAAACCGGCGGTCCACTGGTGTGTTCACAGTGTCTTCTGAGCAGGGTGTCGGCAGTTAAGGAGACTATTAGACAAAATGTCTTCATTTATTTTAATCACCCTTTTATTTATTTATTTATTTATTTATTTGTTTATTTATTTATTTATTTATTTATTCATTCTACAGATCGATTTAAATCTTCACACACGAGAGGAATTCCAGCCTAAACCAGGAAACTAGAGGGGTGAATGTGCAGCTGAAGCCTGCTGAAATGTGACTGGCTGGTCCCTGTAGTTGATGGTTGTTAGGATCTTTCTTGGTGGTTGCTGGTTGCTATAGTATACCAGATGGTCACTTGGGTGTTGTTAGGGAGTTACTGTGTTATCCCAGGTGGTTGCTGGGGTGTTGCTATACTGTTGCTATAGTATCCCAGATGGTTGCTAGGGTGTTGCTAATTTTTTGCTATGGCATCCCAGGTAGTTAAGTGGTTGCTGTAGTGTTGCTATGTTATCCCAGATAGTTGCTAGGCTGTTGCTATGGTATCCCAGATAGGGTGTTGCTTTGTGGTTGTTGTGGTATCCCAGGTGGTTGCTAGGGGGTTGCAGGTGGTTACTAGGATGGTGCTGGGTGTTTGCTGTGTTATCCCACATGATTGATATCATATCATTTTCCAATTTATTTCCTTGGGTGGTCCGAGGATGGACCAGCAGTGGCAAACGGTCAGCAGGATGCCAACCTTATCAGGCCAGCATACTCATATATCGTTGCTGCCCAAAGAAAAACATGTATCTCCATTTTTGTCCATTTTTACTTTTATGCATCATTCGAACACAGCAGCTGCTGTTTACACTGTGTGGAAATCTCATGCTGAAGGGCCCAACAGAAATGGGCCAAATATGCTTGTAAAGATGTCTGGTTCCATTGACTTACATTAGAATTAAATGAGGTTTTTGCCCTCTCCTGTAAAGTTGCCATTTTGGAAATACTTGTTTTTCTTTGGACAGCGACGACATGTTCACTATCTGGGAACCACCTAGCACTGCCCTAGGAACCATTTGGAACACCACAGTAATCAATTACCAATACCCCAGCAACACCCCTACTTTGCAATACCCAAACAACCAGCATAGAGATCATAGTGACCTGGTGACCACCTGGAAGACCACCTATTTTCACCCAAGCAACCAAAATAGAGATAGATCTAACGATGGACAGAGAGAGGTAGAAAGGGATGTAGACAGAGCGATGGAGAGAGAAAGAGAGGTAGTGGTACATAGGAAAGAGAGAGAGTAAGCGAGTAGGGCAGAGGGAGAGATGTAGAGAGAGTAGGGGGCAGTAGAGGAGGGGACAGTGTGCCTGCAGAGCGTGCATCAGAAAGTGTGCATTAGCCCAGACGTTAGCCGGAATGCTCACACTAACGAGAGAAAACCACGGAGTGGCCACGCCGGTCTGCGAGTGAGTACCACCTGCTACCCTTCACAATGGACACAACACGCGAGAAAATGGGCTCGGAGAGAAAAGGGGGATGGGCAGTGCTTTTGTCCGGGCATCATGCTGAATGGAGTGGCTATTGCTAGCCAGCTGTCAAAGGGTTATAATGCAGCCAGGCTGTTGCTGCAGTAGCATACAGCTGTGGAAGCAGCGGGTGTGATTAAGAGTGCACGTTGTGTATTATGCATGAGGCATGTGGGGCAGATTTGCCTCGAAGGACTTGAAGTACGACATGCAAGCTGAGCTATTGAATGCATGCATGTACACATGCACACCAATGCATTTCACTCATGTGATTTGTGCAGATGCAATTATTCTGGCTTTGACGTTCTGGTATTGGTCATATCAGTCATGAAGGAATGCATGCAACATCCACCAGGGATTTGCTTTGTAGCCTTTGCTGGATGCGCAAACACGCCAACCCTGCAGATGTCGCATATCTGCAGAGGCATCATGAGCAGGTAGAGCAGCATATGAGCTTCCAACATGTCTTCGCTGCCACGTAACGTACTCGTTTGTTTTGGTTCCTCCTCCATTGCAGTCACGTGAGGGGGTACAGGGTGTATGCGTCACTGGAATTGCGTCACAGAAGGGTGTCCCTAGCGCTTGTACAGGGAATCGGGGGCATGCTGCATGAATGGGGGTTTATAAATGCCGGACTGCTGCACTGTTGATGTGACCCAGAATGAAGGAAACAATGGTGGGGCTCAGTGATGCGCAACTCGAGAGGCAACACCACCACTTGAGAGAGAGAGAAAATGGTGGAGAGAGACATAAGCAGAGAGAGAGGGAGTGAGGCTGAGGGAGAGAGAGGTAGACGTCTGTTCAGTAGTACAGGCAGTCTTAAGGAGTCTGTATGGCCTTCAGTACAGAGATTCAATCAGCCTAGCAAAATCGGCAAGCATGTTCCTGACTGTATAGCGCTCCAACAAAAAGACTTTGTGATTACATCCTCTCAAGTGACGGACAGTGTGGACGTTTGCTCATCACCATTAAACTGGTGCTGCGTCGAACCCAAACAGCATCCTCATGTGGTCGAGGTAGCCCAAATGAACTCTAAATAAAATTAACCTACAAACTTTTTCTCCATATTTATTAATCCATAATTCTATCAGAGGTTTAAGTGACTGTTCACCTGAATCATGGTTATTTTATTAAGAAACAAACATTCCTAACACTACCGACAGATTGAGCTCATTTTGAGCAGAGCTCTAAACAACTAGTCAATATACACGTGTCCAACATATAAGCTCATCATGTTCTTCATTAATACACAAAAACTTTTAATTAACTGCAGAAAGTGACAATACAGTGACAATTTCTAAACTTTCACATTGATTTTTAGACTTTGGGACACATTTACTTGACTGCTCACCATGGAGGGGTGTGGCTAAAATAACTTATACAGAATAAATCTAAATAATAGATCTAAAATCTAAAATTTCACTTTAAAAGAATTTAAAGAGGCATTTTTATAATAATAATACAAATTTAAACCACAAAATAAATAAATAAATAATTTAACAAAAAAATATGAAATAAATAAATAAATAAATAAATACATTTTATTTATTTATTTATTTTAGAGTTTAGAGTTTAGTTTCAACCTTCCTAAGAAGTGTATTAGCTGAAGCAGGTGTGGCAGAATGTGGTTGGAGGCGGACTCTAAAGGAAGGCAGGTCTCCAGGACCCGGGTGGGTGACCACTGCCCTAGCAGGACGTTTGTTGATTATGCTTGGTTATGCTACATGGTAAATAACAGTCAGGGCTTATTGGTTGGAGGCTGAAGTGAAGACGCTGATAAGAACTGAAGGAGTATTGATTGTGCTGATTGACATTTTGAGGAGGTTTGTGGACACTTTGAAAACACGACTGATTGATTGGTTGCCTGATTGATTTGTCAGGGTGAGGAAGCTGAAGGAGACGCTGGTGATGGTGCAGCAGCTGGATAAGAACATGAGTAATCTCCGGACGTGGCTGTCCCGGATAGAGGGGGATCTTTCCAAACCCGTCGTCTACACCGCATGCCACAATGATGAAATCCAGCGCAAACTGGCTGAACAACAGGTACGCTCTACCCAGCCTTCCAGCTCGGGCCATGACAGCTTCTAACAGCTAGAACACCGTATGAGCGATGCGGAAGCTGCGCTGTTCCTGCCGTGCTTTATTATGAATTATATCATCACCAGGAACTGCAGAAGGACATTGAGCAGCACACGGAGGGCGTGACCTCAGTGCTGACGCTATGCGACGTCTTGCTGCATGACGCCGATGCGTGCGGCAGTGATGTGGAGAATGACTCCATCCAGCAGACCACCCGCAGCCTGGACCGCCGCTGGAGAAACATCTGCGCCATGTCCATGGAGAGGAGAATGAGGTGAGGAACCCTCTCCCTTGTGGATTCACCTTGCTGGTGTACAGTCAGCTCATCTGGTGGTACACTCTCATGCACTCTCCTCTCTCTGCTGCCCCCTGCAGGATCGAAGAGACATGGCGCCTGTGGTGTAAGTTTCTGGAGGACTACTCTCGCTTTGAAGACTGGCTGACCACAGCGGAGCAGACAGCGGCTAACCCGGCCAGCTCTGATGTCCTATACACCTCCGCAAAAGAGGAGCTCAAGAAGTTCGAGGTGAAGCATCTCTCCTGTAGAAATGAATCTGATGTCATACGGAACATTCTGGAGATGATGTTCTACATGACTTCATCATCTGTAATTATGTCAACAGATCCAGAACTCACTTTCCTTAACTCACTCTCCTCAACTCACTCTCCTCAACTCACTCTCCTCAACTCACTCTCCTCAATTCACTCTCCTCAATTCACTCTCCTCCACTCACTCTCCTCAACTCACTCTCCTCAATTCACTCTCCTCAATTCACTCTCCTCAACTCACTCTCCTCAATTCACTCTCCTCAATTCACTCTCCTCCACTCACTCTCCTCAACTCACTCTCCTCAATTCACTCTCCTCAATTCACTCTCCTCCACTCACTCTCCTCAACTCACTCTCCTCAATTCACTCTCCTCAATTCACTCTCCTCCACTCACTCTCCTCAACTCACTCTCCTCAATTCACTCTCCTCAATTCACTCTCCTCCACTCACTCTCCTCAACTCACTCTCCTCAATTCACTCTCCTCAATTCACTCTCCTCCACTCACTCTCCTCAACTCACTCTCCTCAATTCACTCTCCTCAATTCACTCTCCTCCACTCACTCTCCTCAATTCACTCTCCTCCACTCACTCTCCTCAACTCACTCTCCTCAATTCACTCTCCTCCACTCACTCTCCTCAACTCACTCTCCTCAACTCACTCTCCTCAACTCACTCTCCTCAATTCACTCTCCTCCACTCACTCTCCTCCACTCACTCTCCTCAATTCACTCTCCTCAACTCACTCTCCTCAACTCACTCTCCTCAACTCACTTTCCTTAACTCACTCTCCTGAATTCACTCTCGGCTTTTGTGGCTCTCACTGGTTAGTAGAATAGAACCAGTGGGAAAGAGCTTCAGCAGCTGCCCAGTGTGGTTAGATTCAAGTGATTCTCTGTTCTGGTGTAAGTACCAGATACCAGTTTGAGCAGAGAAAGACATGAAGCTGAAAACCTCTGGAGTGCATCATCAGAGTGATCCATTTAACTCCTTTCACAGCGTGACCGTCGTTCTGAATAACAGCTGTTCTTGTCTCCTCACACACAATGCAGGCGTTCCAGCGTCAGGTCCACGAGCGGCTCACACAGCTGGAGCTGGTGAATAAACAGTACCGGCGGCTGTCCCGAGAGAACCGCACCGACACTTCCAACAAGCTGAAGACGATGGTGAATGAGGGGAACCAGCGGTGGGACACCCTGCAGAGGAGAGTGGCTGCCGTGCTCCGCAGACTAAAGGTGGGAACAGAGGCTTTCAGCTGCAAGGATAAAGAATGAGATGATGATACACGGCCTGGCCAAAAAAAAAGATCACACACTCTAATATTTCTAATAATTTAGCTTTGATCACGACACGCATTCGCTGTGGCATCGTTTCCACAAGCTTCTGCAATGTCACAACATTTATTTCTGTCCAGAGCCGCATTAATTTTTCCCCAAGATCTGGTACTGATGATGGGAGATTTGGACCACTGCACAAAGTCTTCTCCAG